>JAEANM010004741.1:0-20412 GCA_017656035.1 Myanophis thanlyinensis
GTTGCGTAAGCATTTCACTGCATATCGTACCATGTATGACTGTGTATATGACCAATAAATTTGAAATTGAAATTGAATTGTTTAATGGCAGCGAGACTCGACATGCATTAGTTGGAATAGAAAGATTGAGAAATCATTTCACTTCAACTATCTGAAATTCAGTCTTGGAGTTCTGGATGAAAACACCATTCATTTGGCAATCTCCTGGCCTAAGAAGAAGTCTGGGCACTGTGTAAATTCATCACACACTCACATCCCTCTGCTACAAGAGTTTCCAGCTTCTTCATTTATAGTCAAAGTTTCCTGGATTTTATTTCTGAAAGTTAACCTAAAACTCTCTGGCATTTTCGTATCAGACTCCTCCTCCTTGAGCTCATCTTTGGGAATACAGACATAGAATGTGCCCTACTCTGATGTAGTGACAAGGGATTAAAAACAGGCAGCAAGCTTCACGTTCAAAAGAGGACAGTGGACGTTTCTGAAGCCTTCTGTTTTGCTCCCCTGTATTTCTCCCAACAGAACACCAGACTTTTCTTCTCCAAAAGCAGAACTGCAGGACTGACTTTTTAAGCCTCGGGTGATTTTGTGAGCTAAAACTCCCACCCAATTTCTACTTTCTTTTTACCACAAAGCCTCTCTCTGAAGGCCAGGAACACAAAAGCCCTAAGACGGCCTTCAAAGCAGGCACTCTTCACCCATCGCTCATTCAGATGGCCCACAGGGTTCACTGGAGGAGCCAATCACTGAACAACAACAGATTAGAAATATGGTGGGATTAGAGGAGGCTGATCACGTGTAAGAAGAAAGAAGCTCCTACATAACTGCTGACTAGGAGAATTAAGGCCTTTCTTTGCTCCATAGGGTCTTACTATAACAATGACATATTAGATTTATAACAGTCAAATCAAAAGGCAGCATATAGAGTCATCCTAATAATACACAATCAAATAGCACACTGTGAAAATAAACAAAGAATTCCAACAGACCAGCCATCCATCCAGCCATCATCAATCAATCAATAGGAATCACAAAACATTCAGGCCTGTCTGAAAACCCAAGTTTTTAAAGCTTTTCTAAAGGGCAGCAAAGTTGAGGCAAAACAAATCCCCTCAGGGGGTTGCAGAGACAGGAGGGAGCCAAAGTCATTTCAATAAAATTTAGTCTGGGATTACTGCGTAAAGCTGCAGTCTTAAAGGCACACAACTGAGGGGACAGAACCCACAGGACTTCAGCTCTACCTGTGCAATCACTTATCCAGGTATTATTATCTTACGAATGCCAAGCCTTCAATCATACACACAGCTATCAAAACCAATTCACTAGCCCCCCACCACCACCTTTGAGGTCTCAGAGCAGGGGGAAAAATGTTAAATGTGCCATGCCCCCATGTACAGAGTTTTTTCCCATGACTTCTACCATTGTGCATGTGCTTGGTGGGGATATCTCTAGTTTTAGCTTTTTATTTAAAATTTACAGTTCTTGATCCTTTTTTGCTTGCCACTACTGTAGTGTTAAAATTTCATGTCCAAAAGTTTTTAGCCTACTGCAGACACAATTGATAAGTATGATACCTTTGTCATGATTATGGCGTGGGTATATAAATTTGCAGAGGTAACGGTCAATCATCAATCAATAAACCTAGCACATTTGCCAGGAAAAAAGTGCAAGACAGCCAAATTAACTCCAAGTTAAATGATCAGTGTATGAAATTCAGTAGTGCACAAAAAAGGAGTAAGACTGAAACTTATAAATAAAACGTGATTACAGCAATAGTTCACATTTAAACTCAATAAAAACAATGGGACATCAGATACATATGATGATTAAAAGCCCAGTTCTTTGAATGTAGTTACTCAAATTATAATTAAGTCTGGATACAAGCCAACATCTGTTCAGTTATGGACTTAGGAGAGCTTAGGTAAATAATATTTATTTTAGCCAATTACCAGATAATTAGTGGAGCTTAAACTCCTGGACATTTATAGGGTAAAGGGAACACTGGTGGATTGGGAGTATGGAGAAGATGATGACGATCACCATCAATCAATTATATATGCCACTCATTGCCAATGACACATACAATGAGAAAAAAAAATGGGGAACCCCTGTTGTGGACGGACAGAATATTTGAGTGAACTATAAATAAAAAGTATGCAATCACTAGATTTATCAGCAGATAGTATCTGCAGAAACACAGTAAGGAATGCAAAAGTACAAAAATAATTTGATCCTTCAAGAGAAATTAAACGTAAGGTAAAAGGATTTTTTTAGCATTGTATATACAAAATGGGAGATGGGCCACCTGCTGGAGATGATGTGCTGGCCCATCAGGAAAGACCAGACTAGAAAACTGATGCCATGCAGGTCAGTATGACTTTTTATTTTAAAGTTTTGGGAATGGAATCTTGCATGTCTATATGTGCTTCTTCCTTCCCTCCCTCCATCTTCATGTGATCTGAGGAAGAGGAGAGCTTGTCTGTTAGGTGTCCTCATGTTATATTCTTGGGTGGGGCTGAAGACCCTTTTATCTGAGTGTCCCCTCTTCCTCCTGTCCTTCAAGGCCATTCCCTCTTTCTCCCCCGCCTCTTTATTACAAGGGACAGGGGGAGGGTAAAACACCATCCAATTCACTTGAATTCCGTAGATCCTTCTCTTACTCCAAACAGGCACTCCTGTTCATAAGATGTTTAGATTAACTGTACCTTCACGTTCAGAACTGGTCTTTCGTGCCCGACACCTCCATAAGTCACAAAAGCCATCAGCTATGGCATATGGAACTCACAAGCTTCCTTGGCAGCTGGCTCTCCAGCCCTTGCTATTATGCATCTAACACAAACTGCTTCACAACAGGGTGGATTTGATTTAAATCAATAATGATTTAAATCACTGGTAAAAAGGCTTGATTTAAATCGATTTAAATCATAATTTTTAAATAGCAACTGTCATCTCTGTCCTGTAGCAGCTCTTCCTCTGACCCACTGACTCACTGACAGTCCCAGTATTGCAGAATATACAGCCTCATGCTACCTAAGCTCCATTTCATGCTGAATAAACTAAATTATTAATGCATCTTAAATAGAAAACTAGATAGATTTTTACTCCAAAAGCATTTTATTAAAATAAAATTGATAAAAATAAAAAAAATCCAATTTAAATTTTAAAAAATCTGATTTTTTTTATTAAAAAAAAAAACTTCCATTTTTATCCACCCTGCTTCACAATCATTCTGAAACAGAATTAGTTAATCACAATTTATTGATAACAGCAACGGGCAATGTAATAAATTAGTTTACAAACAATGGATTGAACATACAAAGCACAATAAACTTTGGCTTTGGCTTAGCATGATGAGTGAACCTAACTGATTTTTAAAATAAAATCTGGTGATTTTAAAAGTCTAATTTCCAGTATTCTAAAACAGGAAAGTCCAATTTCACAAACTAAAGAAATGCCAATACAGAAGACGGTATCTTTTACATTACAAGCTAGGGTAATTTGCAGGAAGCTACTGGTACTATCTGAATACAAAACAAGTTAAGACATTTCTTCCTGCAATTATTGACAAGTTGATTTCATCAATATCCAAATAAAAAAAGGAAGCCAAACTTAAGTAAGATCTCTCCATTCTTGAGATATGTTTATGCCTCAGTCCAGCTTAGCTCTTTTCCTTCATTTGTTTTGTCTCTTTGGGGCCCTTAAATTTTCCTCCAAAAAGTTTGTCAATTGCTGCTGGAACTCTGTTCTCAACCTGACTTTTTCATCTCTTTATTTTCCAAGCTCAACGTGAATCTTTTATCTCAAACTAGGAAAGGATCAAAGCAAGAAATGAACTCCAGAATTATTCATAGACCACAACAAGCAGCGAAACTGTGCACTTATGACTTCATGGCCAAAGCGGAATTAGATCAGGTGATACAATTTTACCAGGCTGAATTGTTCACTTTTTGAAAAAAACAAAACAGAATCCCTTTCCAGGAAATGAATGTTTTGGCAAGAGTCTCAAGGCTGTTAGGCCTAGTTTCTGCCGCTCATTTTCAGGTGGAAGAGCAGCCTGCCTAGGCCTGCCTCTTTCCTCCCTTCTACTCCATCCTGTCTGATTCTTGGAGATTGTCAGGACAAGTCTGCATTTTTCTGTGCAAGGTTTTTCAGAAGCAATTTGCCATTGTTTCCTTCCTAGGGCTGAGAGAAAGTGACTGGCTCCAGGTCACTGATCTGGCTTTGTGCCCATGGCAGGATTGGAACTGATGGCTTTATCATGATACCAAACTGGCCCTTAAGTGCATGTCTACTCAGATATTCTACTCCCAAATATGAGTCCTGTCAAGTGCTGGATCTTAAGACTGCAATGTCAAAGCTAAAGTAATCCCAGAACACCTAACACATGTTAGTTTACAGCTGTGTGGCAAGCTACTCACTACAACTCTGAGTAAAATTATTATTACTGAAAAATATACGATTCTGCCACCTCCAACTTGCCCAACGTTTTCACCCTGGCTATAGAGGAAAGCAACGTGGTTGCCATGAAGCTTATGGTGTTTTCACAGGATAAAGCTGATGTTAGGGGAATTGCTAGTCTTGTGGCTAGCCCACCATGGGACTACATTGGCCTACCTCTCCAGAATGTTCTTCAGGTGGGCTGCTGTCTCACAGTTAACCTGTGTGAGCTCACAAATCACATGACTGGAGCCAGCCAGCAGCCTAGCATGGGATTCTCCTCCTGAGTCTAGTCCAGACATTCCCATCCCCTCTCCCGTTACTAATTCAGGTAGTTTTTACACTGGCTGCACCACATATTGCTGGATTCAGGGAAAGGATTAGTGCCTGGTTGCTGGAGAACCAATGAAGCCTTGGCAGAAGCTCAAAAGAGAAGGAGAAGGGGGATAACCGAATGTGCAGAGAAACTGTAAGGTCCAGGCACCAAGATGAGAGCTGGAAGAGAGTAGGAAGAACTCAACAATCACAAGGCTTGAGGAGAGCATAATGCAGAGCTGAAAGGGAGAACATCAAAAATGTCAAGGACAAGCAGAGAAGAGCGATGTCACTGGCACTATGATTATTATGAACATGACTATGATTCTATCATTTGAAAGCATGTACATTGAGTGCTTCTGTGCTAGAGACAAATTCCTTTTGTGTCTAATCACACTTGGCCAAATAAAGTATCCCTGTTCCTAAAAAAAGACTACACTCTATGACAGAACTTCATGCTCTGGCTTAGTTCCAACAGGAAATATAAATGGAAGGCTCAATAAGTTATTTAATGTTAGTACGAACTCGAGAAGGTTTATTCTGACTTTATACTGAAACCTAGAAAGAAATAACTTTTCAAATTCTGTTTTCTTTTAAAGCTGGTTGCCTCTGCAGCCGCCTAGTGGCTCTTAAGAAGAAAACTGCGGAAACCCTCCCCAGCCCAGCCAAGCCTGATTCGCGGATCTTCTGGCAGGATTGCCCTGCAACCTGCTGCCACAAAATGGAGGCGGCGCTTCTCTTTCAAAATGCCCAGAAGGATCAAAGAAGTGCCAGCTCAAGCCAGGGAGGGCTGCTGAGCTGCACTCTCAAAGCCACCACTGGTTATACACCAGACCCCCCAAGGCCCTGTGGCCAGCAACATTAACAGTGGGATTTCTACATAAAAGATGAGAGCAATAGAGCTACAGCGCCAGACTTCCTAGCCTGCTTTGAACTGAACCACAAAACTAGGGCAGACCATAGAGTTGCACCTACACAAAAAGCAACACTCACAACCAGTAACATTTTAAGAACATTATTGTGAATGGACAAAGTAGATTTCTACCTGCTGTGCTAAAAGTGCACTTCACTCAACAAGTAAAATTGCATTCAAAAGGAAAGGCTGCTTCTACCAAAAAGAAGCCAAGGCACAATTCAATTGCTCAGCCTGACTATATTCTGCTGGTTTCTATCAGAGCCAATTCACCTAATCAATTCTATATTCCAGCAGAGCTTCAAGAGCCTAACACGACTTTGGATTTTCACATCCATGGTGAAGCCAGAAGCACTGTTGCCTTCGATGGAGAATTTCAAAGGCAGGTCATACACTATGACACCGGGATGGCTAATTTTGCTTTGTTTTCCTTAAAATTGAGGACATCCCTATCTCCAAGACTGAATATGAAATATAGTTCACCCCTGCCCCCACCTTTGCAGCTCTCCACTGCAGCTGTTGCCTCTAGAACTGCTGCAATTATGGAAGCCAAGAGACCTCTGGGCCTGCTGGCAAACACAAAGCCCAAGTAAAGAGGCCAGAAAACTGAAGGTGCAGCGTTCCTATAGAGTTCTGCTGACTCACAAGATTCATCATTGAGCCAATTCTTCCAAGAGGGCACGTACCAAATTCAACAGGGCCGTCTTAGAGCAGAAAACCAGTGGGAAGTCATGAGATGCCACTTCAAAACAGCAGCAGAGTGGGAATCTGACAGCTGGCAGGGCTGACCACTACTACCCCTGGAATCTCCCAATCCTGATTTCCCCCACTTTTTTTCTGCAAAACAAAGCAGCTTTGTAGACCATCGGCCATTGTCACTAGTATATTTGGAGTGTATATCGAACTACTGGGCAAATGCAAAGGATCAGAATTTACAGCGTAAAACAATATATAAATTTTTGGTATGCTATTCTGTTTTCCTATGCAAACTCCCAGCCCCATTTTAGAACTATCAAGAAAAAGATTACCCCAGATGGCCCCAGAAGCTCTATCTATCTATCTACCTAAGGTTTAGAAATATTATGGAATTATTTTAAGTGCTAATAGAAAGTTTCAACAAATACTTTTAATGATTAATTTAAAATGACAAGTTTGGAGCAGCAAGATAGCAATCTCCATTGAAAGCTGAAGTCAAATGGCAGCTTTTGGTCACTCTTCCCTGCCTCGCTCTCCTGTGGACCCAAACTTCCTACAAAATAATGGGCAACAGTCAACCGGGATGGAAACTTCTAAAAGGTTAGTTGAAAGCGGAAGTAAATGACTAAATGTTTGGTATATGTTATAGTGAGCTGTTACAAACATTGAAAGGTGTCCTTTCAGAAAATGTATATTTGTTGCTTCATAAAATAAAGTATGAAAGTGAAATCTACTTTCTCCCAAGCTATAAACATTGGTCAAGTTAACTACTCTTATTTAAGCCACCAGATTTTAGAACCAGCAAGGAAATTTTATGCTCCCCAAGAATACCTGACCCTACAGTGTGAATTCAAGGGCAACTACATTAAAGAGGTAGCAATTACAAAGAACTATACAGTTATTGGCTCAATGCTACTGTTATGTTTACTTTTAAAAACAAGGTATTTCCTTGTTTTGTAAATTTAGGTTTTCTGGTACAGGAGCACAACACTTAACTGGGTAGGCATGTAAAGAGGAACAAATAAGGCAACATTATTTTAGATGAACAAAAAAGAGCGGCTTCCTCCCCACTCAGAAAAAAAGAAAACTGTGTGTATGCCCTTGGTTCGCAAGGAAACTACCAGACCGGGCGGGAGACGGTTTTGGAGCGGACCGGGCTCGGGGCTAACCTAATGGGCAGATAGATGATCTCCTCGTGTGGGGAAAAGCGTGGACTGTTCACGGTGTGTGGTTCACTAGGGGCCACAATAGGGGCACTCAGGTGCTTGTACTGTACACGGCCACGCTCGCCTCGGTCGCGGGGGGCGAGGGGGGAGGGGGCGGCCAGGGCGCGTGTGCTGGTGCTGACGACTTGGGGGGATTCTTGTGATTGTCGCACTTCGCGGCTGCTTACAGTTTTCCTTCGAGCTCAGCCGAAGTCGGCCCACCGGAGGCTCCCGGACGCATCGCGGCGGGCTCGGGCTTTTTAACCCGACCGAAGCGAACACGGCCCGGCGATGGTGGGGGCTCCCTCCCCGCCCCCGCGACCCCCGCCGCCGCCCTCCCGCCGCCCCCCCGCGAGACCCAGAGGAGACAGAGAGAGAGAGAGAGAGAGAAAAGAGAGGCGGGTACTGGACCTTTCGTCCGGGCCGGGCCCGTGGAGGAGGAGGTGTTGTTGGAGCGGCCGGGCGCCAGCGCCGCCGAGGCCCGGGCTGCCGAGGGGGCCGTGCAGGAGCAGGGGGTTGGCGACGGCGGCGGCGGCCGGAGAGGGGGCCGGGGGGCTGGCGTGGGGGCTGCTGGGCGGAGGCACGCTGGGGCTCTCCACCGCCATGGGGGGGGCGGGCCGGGGGGGGCGGGCGCGACGGGGGCACGGGACACAGTCACTGTACGGGCGGGCCTGGCGCCGCGCTCGGTTGCTCGCTCGTGGGCTCGCTGGCCGGCAGACAGGCAGGCAGGCGGCGGCGGCGGCGGCTGCAGGGACGGCAGGCTGGCTCCGAGGCTGCACCACACAAAATGGCGCCGGCCCGCCTGAGAGAGCGAGAGAGAGAGAGCGACGCCCCAGCCAGCCAGCCAGCCAGCCAGGCGAGGCGCGCGCGGCCACACCCGACCCGACCCGAGGCGGCGAGCGCGGGGGCAGGGCCGACGGCGGAAACGCCCGAGCGGCGCCGGAAACTGCCGGGCGCGTCCGAGCGGCCGCGGCGCCCCCTCGCCAGGCCCCGCCCCCTCGCCGCCATTCGAAGAAGCCGGCCGGGCGCGCAGGGAGGAAGGCGGGGGAGGGGCGGCTGCGCGGGAGCCATGGTGGAGGAGAAGGGGCGACCTGGCGGCGGGATCAGCGAGGAGGAGGCGGCGCAGTACGACCGGCAGATCCGTCTCTGGGGGCTGGAGGCGCAGAAGCGGTAGAGCGGGGACCCGAGTGGGGGGCGGGGTATGGGGTGGGGTCTCGGGCGCCCCTGACGCGCGCCTCCCTCTCTTCGGCCCGCAGGCTGCGCGGCTCTCGGGCGCTGGTGGCTGGGCTGCGCGGGCTGGGCGCCGAGGTGGCCAAGAACCTGGCGCTGGCCGGCGTGAAGGCGCTGACGCTGCTCGACCACCGCGAGGTGGGTGCGGAGAAGCGGGGTGGTGGGCGGGGAGGGGCGGGGCGCCGCGCGTTAGGGTCGGAGCCGCGGGAGGAGGAGGAGGAGGAGGAGGGAGCCTGTCTGGGCCTTCTGCCCCTCGGAAGGGAGACTAGAGCAGAACAGAATTCTTTACTGGCCAAGGGTGGCTGGACACGCAAGGAATTCGCGGAGGGAGGGTGAGGGTGCCAGCCAGGCCCCCCTCCCGCTCCTCTTCCTCCTCCTCCTCCTCTTAGGTATCCCTGGAAGACGCGCAAGGCCAGTTCCTGCTCCCGGCCAGCTCCCTGGGAAAGAACAGAGCGGAGGCATCTCTGGAGCGGGTTCAGGACCTCAATCCCATGGTTGACGTAAAAGCGGACCCAGGGAATGTTGAGCAGAAACCGGAGGAATTCTTTACTGGCTTTGATGTGGTGAGTCGGCAGCAATGTGCCATTGGGCCCAGAAGGGTTCCTTCTCTCTGCCAGCTGATTCCACAAGCCTCTGCGTGGCCTGGTTTGGTCAGTGAGCCCTGGGAAATTATCTTCTGTTCAAGGGAAGAGAGAATAGTTACGCTGTCTTGGGCTCGGGTTAATGTTTGCTTGTTTTGGTCACTTGCAGAGAGACAAAGTCTTCCCTGGTGTCTTTCGTCTTCCAGGTCTGCCTGACATGCTGCACCCAGGAAGTCCTCCTGAAGGTGGACCAAATATGCAAGAAACACGGCATCAAGTTCTTCACTGGTGACGTCTTTGGCTATCACGGCTACATGTTTGCCAACCTGGGTGAACATGAATTTGTTGAGTGAGTTTCTCTTGGCTTGGAATCTGAAGCTGGTGGGGCTGAATGTGACAACTCGCTCAATATCCTAAGGGTCCAAGAGTGCTCTTCTTGGACAACTGTATTGGAAGACAAGAAGGCTGTCATTCTGTAGGTCAGCTACTGGCTAAAATGAGAGGTGGAAAACTATTATATTAACCTCCCCGGTCTCTCCCTCATCGGTACTTTACAGAGAAAAGACAAAACTTACCAAAGCCAGCCAGGAAGGGGAGAGGGGCTCTGATGCAAAGAAAGCCAAACTGGATATTGCAGAGACAACCCTGGTGAAGAAGGTGGGTGAGATCTGTGTCTGTGCAGCATAGAATATGGGGAGGTAGACCTGCACTAGGAAGTTTGACTTATCAGTCAAACCTGTTTTGACACCAAGGAGTGCCTGGACTTAAGGGTTAAAATGGAAAGTGCAAAAATGCACTTGAATGCATTTGGCAGTTGAGAACCATGGTTTATGCATTTGGGCTTCTGTGCTGAAATGAGCTTGGGTCGACAGAATAACAAATGAGGCTCCAAGAGAAGAATGAAATTGCAGAGCAACTACCCCAGTTAACTTCTAAAAAATTACAGATGGCAGTTATAGCTCTCTGTGCCCACCCCCCCAAAGGAGTTTAAAGAGATACAACCAATGATGGGTTACTATCCCCTGGTGGCTTCTGAAGCTATTGAAGCCCCCAAATTTCTGTCCTCATTTTTTAAAAAACATGTCATCACCCTGGTAGGATTTTAGAAATCCAATTTCTGTTTAATATTAGAATAAAAAATATCATGGGATCTCCTATTGGTTATTTGGATACCTTTATTCTACTGAATGTTTAGTGATATTGCATTTGTGTTGTGGATCCCAAGGAGGGAACACCCATACATCTGCATCTGTACCCCTACATTCCTATTTGCTAGAAAGGGCTGAGATTCTGCCAGGAGGAAGAGCTGCCACTGCCCCATATCTTTCAGGCAGATGAGTCCCTCTTGGCCACTTCCAGAATACTCCCTACACGTCATAGCTAGCCCTTCACTGGAGCTGCCGGTGAACAAGTTATCCTTGAAAGAGCAAATGATGCAGAAAGCCGGACAAGTTGAACAGTAAAGCAGAGTAACAATAAAATTAAAGTATCAGTAAAGTTATTCTAAGTTAAATTCCTTAACTCCTGGATCCTGGTGCATCTCCTTAGTTCTACTAGCTCCCTGCAGTTTCTGAAAAGGTACCTGTTGAAAGCATCTTGCAGGTTAAGTGAAGCTATTTGAATATCTCTATTACCTCACTGTCTTTTTTCCCTCCAGAATGCTCATTTTTGCCTCCTAAAAGATGCCCTGAGTCTCAGTTGGAGCGGTGAAGGGGCCAAAGCAGCCCTGAAGCGGACTGCCCCAGATTATTTCCTGCTGCAAGGTGAGAGGTGCAGCTGAGATGGAAGCCTCTGTTAGGATCTGGCCTGGTAGTGGGATAACAGGAGGCCAGTGTTCCTTCTGGATCGTGTGATTCCCAACTAGAGCAGACAATGGAGGAGTCTCCAGCTGACGGGCATGTAAGCTCCTTGTGGTCCAAGGGAGAAGCGGACATGAGCTAAGCAAAGCGCCCTGGGAATTGGCCCTAGAATAGGCCAGGCATTCATAAAGAGTGCAGTGGCCCCTCCCTCCACCATGGAGATGGAGCGTGTGCATGTTGCAAGGTGTGGGGCCTGGCTTTAGACACTGGGTTGCCCCAGTTTCCTTCCCCTGGTGGCTGGAGCCTAAAGCCTCAGGTGTGCCAAAAACTTGGTTCAGTTGGCAAAAGGAGACTCTGAAGTTGCCCAGATTAAATCAGTGCTTTTTATCCTAATCTCACCATGGGCATTGGGGAGGGGGCAGCAGTCACCTCTTCTCTCTTACTTAGCTTAAATGAGAAACCAAATTATTTTTTTATCCCAACTTAATATTTGTATAAGTAATCCAAATATTGAACATATCTAATTCTTCTCCATCCCCCTATTTCCCCGGAATGACAACCCTGTCAGTTGGGTTGGCCTGAGAGAGAATGACTGGCCCAAAGTCACACAGCTGGCTTTCCTGCTTTCACTAGCACTGATGATGATGTTACCTAGGTTGGTCCTGGAATGTCTGCAAGAAAACAACCCAGCTCAGAGAGCAGCAAGGATCCCTCATTTCAACCCTAAACTACAAATGTTTTTCTTTATTGATGGCTTTCATGCCTAAGGCAGAACTCGAACTGTCATCCAGTTTTCTAGCCTGGTGCCCTTGTCACTAGATCAAACTGACTTTTCTGTCCAGTTCCTCTTTGTTCTTTGGTCAGAGCAGTTTGCTGTGATTTGCAGGTCCTCTTTCGGGGTGGAGGGGGTGAGTAATTGTGGCAATTTGGGTTACCCCTTTGGGGAAGAAGAATGTCAGAATGGGTCAAGGCAGGAAACACGTTTCATGCATATGCTGCGGATTAAGTCCATGAGCATGGAGATGATCCAGACTGGAATTGGCATAGTGCGGTCACTGCCTTTTGACTTACTAGCAGTGGTTCTTGACAGGTCAAGGGGGGCAGAGATGAGCGCCTCCAAATGGGGGGGAGCCGAGTGTGGTGCCAGTCTTAAAGGCTTCTGGGCATGCTGTATGTCTTGTAAAACAGACCATTTGTGGTCTCTTCCTCTTGCAGTGCTTTTCAAATTCCGGACAGAAAAGGGGCGAGACCCTTCCCCACTGAGCTACCTGGAGGATGCAGAGGCACTGTGCCAGATGCGCTTGGGTGTGTTGGCCTCTTTGGGTGTTGGAACTGACCTGATTGCTGATGACTTTGCCAGGTAGGGGCCTCCTTTCTTCCTTTGACCAGATTAGGCCGGCCCACCCCACCTCCCCCCCTAGCTTGGGACCAAAGAACAAAAGGTGGTCTTGGCAGTGGACGGACATCCTGTAGAAAAACTGGCTCAGGATGCTGTGTGTGAGCAAATAAACATGAGCAACTTCCCCTTGGTGGGGCCTGGCAGCGATGCTGGCCCCAATTTCCTCTTTAGGCCTTCTGTGAGAAGGACGATGGCTGGGGGGCTATCAAGAGGGAAGAAGTGGCAAGAGAAGCCCCTCCTCCCTCTGTGCTCACCTTCATCAGTTCCTACCAGCTGATCAAATGCAGAAAAGGATGTGGCCTCCCTTTGAGTAGGCCAAGAGGGGGGAGCTGTTGGGGGAGGGTACCCTTAGTAGAACTGCCAAAGCACCTCTTGCAGCTGATGTGGGGCTGCCTTATCTGGTGCAGGGGGAGATGAGGTGATGCTTCATATTCAATTTTGCTGCACACATGTTGTGCATTGACAATAAAGGATTGAATGCATTCTTCCGTTCCCTTTGTGCCCCCTTCCTGACTTTTCCTTCTTTGCTGATATCAACAGCTGTTTCTCAGAAATGGCCCCTGTTTGTGCTGTGGTTGGAGGAGTGCTGAGCCAGGAGGCTGTCAAGGTATGTTCTCTGGCCCTGAAATGAAGGGAGCAGAGTGTGGCACCTCCCAACCCAAGGCTTTGTTTGCCTGCCGCTTCACAAAGGCTGCACCCCTGCTTGGAGATGGGATGGACTGAAAACACTGCTAAAGTAAACCCTTCTGCTCTGCAGAGCTTTCTTATTGAGAGGTGCGGAGGGTCTTCGCTGGCAAACAGGCATGGGGCACAAAGGGTACTGGGGTTCCTGCTGCCTCCAGACCTGTCTTATACTGCCTATACTTTGTCTTATTCCTAGGCGCTCTCACAACGGGACCCTCCCCTCAACAATTTCTTCTTCTTCAATGGCGTAAAGGGAAGTGGCGTGGTAGAATGCCTGGCCCCCAACCTTCCATCCTGAACTACGTGGACTTGGGGGATGGGTCTTCAGTTACAGATTCCCTTCCTGGACAGCTACCCCTCATAATGTCTCTTCCCCTTAACCCAAATAAAAACTTATTTGGTTACCAAGTCTTTCTGGCAGTGATTTTCCCCACAATACCCCCTTTAAATGGCTGGGTAGTGGGGAAGAGGGGAAAGAGAGAGAGAGCAGGGTCCCCCAGCCTTGGAGAAGGAAGGTCCGGCTTTAGAAGAGATTATGTCTGGTGCTGCTTTGAACGGAGCCCCCTGGCTCAGCCTGACTTGCAGGAGAGAGAGGGAAGGACAGTCTCTAGGGCAGCAGTCACTAGCAGGCCTTTAGTTCTTTGGAACAATTCTGTGTCCAAGGCCTCTTTGGGAGGGAAAGAGCTGACTTGGGGGCTCAGACAGGGGGGAGCTCAAATTCCAAGTTAAGAGAGAAGGGGCAGCTTTTCAGAAGGGGTCTGTGTGCTGGACCAAAGAGAAGGGCTGAGCCTTGCCTGGCTCCCCTCTCCTGCACTTGGGGGAACCAGAGTCTGTCTTGATGAGGGCTGTGACTTCTTGCAGTCCTTGTTCTCCCACAAGCACCATCAGGGAGGATGCTGAAGCAGTTCCTTGCCCATTGGCACCTCCATGGTCGACTTTGCTCCATAGGATAAAAAATGCTGGTACTCTTTGTGCTTTCATCCGGTTTTATTGAAAAGGAAATATACAAAAAAATTTCCACCTCTTCACAAGATACGGACAACCAACCCCTCAGGTATGTACAGGTAGCACCCAATTGTATTCTATGTACAGGCATGAAGGACCGCCTATATACACACAGCAGCAACTGCACCAATGTGCAGGTTTTCTTCTCCTGTCTCCCCCCCCCCCCAAAAAAAAAAAAAAAAGTCCAGGACCCATTTACAGTGGACATTGTAGGCTGTCCCTCTAGAGTCGAGGTGGCAAGTGCAATTCTGTTCTCCCCCAACCCGCATGTACAGGCTCAGTGAAAAAGATTCACATAGTGCTAACTTGTCTCACCCCCTACCCATCTGTGCAGCTTCCCATAAGGCACTGCTGGGATGGGGGCAAAAGGGTGCCATGGCGCTCGGCTACTCGGAGCAGGGCATTGTTTGCCCACCACGATAGGCTCGAGGCCGGCTGTTTGTGGGCATTTGTTCTTCGACTGAGGCTGCTGTTCTCCTGGCCAGCAGGAAGAGAAGTCCCAAAGCAGCTCAGTGGATGGCTCTTCGCTCCAAGGCTTGTTTGTCACCCCCTGGCAGGTAAGTTGTCCAAGATACCCAGTAGATGGAAGACGAAATGGTACAAATGGGCCCAGAGGGCACCTCGAGGCCTGTGTTCCTAAATGTGCCGGAAGGAGACACAAGGAAAGATTGTTGAGCAGGGACAGGGCTGACCACCCCCAGTTCCCTGTCCAGGTGCTTAAAAGGACAAATGCTGTGCTGCTGCCTCAAATGTACAAATATTTATACACTCTGAATTGCTGCTGGGCTGGGCCCTGTGCACAAGTGAAGAGACTGAAGAGAGGGGCCCTGCCCCAGTTGGCCTCTTTCTGGTCCAGAACGCAGCAACTCCAAGCCAGGACACTGGGTTCCCCAAAGGGGAAAGATGTGGGGCCAGGTCTGGCAAACAGCATCCTTTGCTCTACCCCCCAAGCTTACCCTCTGCTCGTGGTCTTGATGGAAACAATCTCCCATGTGGCGAAGCCGAGCACCGATGGCCTGCTCCAGGTTGAGCGAGGTTCTTGGGAGGTGCCCATTAGGCCCCCCTGCACTTTGCTCTGGCACCATGGGGGCTTCCTCTTGGGTGCAGGATTCTGTTGGCTGCATGCTTGCTGTGGAGAAGGAAAGAGAGGTGAGGTGGGCAAGGGTGCCTCCTGGCAGGTTGGGACGAGGCTCAGCAGCAGGAGGCACAGAGTGTGGGGGACAGTTCCAGCGTGGTTTCCTATCTTGGCAACTGGGGCTGCTGCAGGTTAGCAGGAGCATTTCAGGACAGGGCTTTCAGAACAGCTTGGGGGCTTGAGGTCCTAAGGGCAGGCAGGAGGGATCCCCATGCCAGCAGGGAGAGGCTGCTGCCTGCCCCATTGTCAGCAAGGAGTGAGGAAGAGCCTGGCAGGACCCTAGTGGAGACAGTGGGCACTGCCCCCTCGGCCGCTGCTCCCACCCTCTCCAGCCTCTTCCTGGGCTCCAGAGGACTGACCTGGTGGTGGTGCGCCTTTCCTGGAGGGCTCGGGAAGCCGGACAGGCTCCAGGATGGGGCCGAGGCAGGTTTCCCAGAAAAAAAGCTCCGCTAGAGGCGCAGCACGGCACCAGCTCCAGCCACGGCTTGTCGGGGCAGCCATGGAGCCAACGGAGAAGCAGAGCAATCGGGCCGCTCTTCAGGCATGGCTTGGGGCAAATTCGTCGAGTTTCGGTGGCGGGACCGTCAGCTACCCTGGCCGATTCGCGAAGCGAAACCACTCACCACGGACGCTCCTGGGAGGCTCCAGCGCCCGTCCGCAACGATAGAGGCAGTTCAGCCCGGGTGGCAAGGCGAGCGGCGGGCGGCAGACGGAGGGCGGCAGGGCCAGCGTCCCCCCCATAGGGAAAGTTGGGCTCCGGGACACAGTTGCTGTCGGCTGGGCGAGGCTCCGGTCCTGCAATGGTCTAGCCATGGCGCTCGGGGGGATCTGCCGGGCAAACAGCGGTCAAGACACAGAGCGACCAACCGTCCGCCTGCCTGCCCGCGGGGAAAACTGCAGAGGCTCGGCGACCAAGCCAAGGGGCGGAGCAGAACGGCCGCGCCAAGCCCCGTGTTTGTAAACAAACCAAGTGGCGGTTCGGAACCTGGCTCGCCTGGGCTGCGGGGTTGCCCTGGGCACAGGGTCCCTCCCCGCCCCAACAGCAGTCAACGCCCTGATCCCAACCCAGCTGCGGCCACGTGTGCCCCGCCCGTCTGCCTCCCCGCCCGGACCGAGTCCGGCAGACTCGCCGCGGCGTCCTCCCGCACTTACTGCAGCTGCATGAACCCTCCGGGGCGGCTCGGGGGTCGCGGGGCTCCGACTGGCACGGGCGGCGCAAATGGCGACACGAGCGAGGCAGGGCAAGCGGACGCGGCAGCGGCGGGACGATCCTTGCTGCGAGCCAGGCAGCCGCGCGGAGCAGAGCTGCCAGCCCGCAGACCCCGCCCGTCGTGACGTCACCGACCCCGCCCCCAGGCAAGTTCGGGCTTGTGCAAGAGCCGGGGATCCCCCCCGCGGGAGGGGCGAGGGGTCCCTGCCCAGCCGCCTCTCCGGCTCAGCGCTCGTCTCCGACCGGTTGGGTCGGGCACCTCACCCAGCCCGCTATTCTGGCCAGTCCCGCTGCTTGAGGGCCTGAAGGCAGAGCGCAGGGAGAGCGGGAATCGGTGGCCGGGCTCACGAGGGCGCTCCGTGGCAGCGGCTCAGCACTGACCTGAGGACGTGGCCCCCCGTCCTTGGGGCAGAACTCTCCTGCCTAGGGCCGATCGGCCCCTCCGGCCCCGTGTCTTACGTGAAAGGGCAGACAAAGGCGGCTGACCTCTGGGGAGTCGAGCCCGGGTTTTCCTGCCCAGACAGTGGGACCACGAGCCGAGCGGAGGTTCCTCCAGAACCCTCAGACGGGAAGCGGCGAGGGGCCAGGCCGGCCTCCGAGCTCGGGGCCGTTCTGGGAGCCCGCCGCCTTTGGTTTCCTTATGACGGTGGGCAGAGGAACGACCAGGCCTCCTCCGCTGGGGGAAGAGCAGAGGTTTTAGACGGGCAGCCCTTGGGAAAGGCGCCAGGGTAGAGTGGGCCTTTGTGGGGCTGCCTGTAACTAGCGAGCCTCTTTGCCCCAACTGGGCGCGGGGCCGGTTCTGGTCACTGCGCTAAGCGCACGACTGGGCCGAAACAGGAGGCTGTTCTCCAGCACCCGGCAATCCGCTGGGAAGGCGGTGCAGGGGCAGCGCTTCCGCCTGTCTGCTGCCAGGCCAGGCCGTCGGGCCGCTTCCCTAAGCCTGTGGTCAGGGCTGAGCCTTAAGAGGCGTTGGGCACGGAGCACAGGTCTGGACGGGCTCGCCCACGGCTCGGCGTGGCCGAAGCGTTTATTTATTCCGAGCTGCGGCGCCAGCGCCCAGGGGAGCACAGCGGCATCCAGGCACAAGCGGGCCCAGCGCCGGAGCGGGGCTGCGCTCGCTCGCTCGCTCGCCTCCCCCGCGCTGCTGCTCGCGTGACCTCCGGTGGAGGGATCCCGCCGCCTGGCTGGCTGAGCCCCACCGCCGCCGAGCCAACGAGCGCCGCGTCTCCGGGACGGGAGCCGGGGAGCAGCCAATGGCGGCGGAGGAGCGGTGGGAGCACTTTTGCTGCTGTCTCTGTTGCGCTCTCCCTCCCCCGCCCCCCGCGCTGACATCACTGTTTATTGCTTTTGGGGGGAGGGGAGGGGAGGGGGCTCGGCTGGCACATGCGCGGGGCTGGGCAGGACGGACGCCTCGCTTCGGCGGCTGCGGCGCAAGTGAATTTGCCCAGTGACAGCCTCCCTCCCTCCCTCCCGCCCTCCCTCCCTGCGCACGCCGCCTCGCGATGAGGTCACCCCCGGGGACTGGGAGATGGTCCGGGGGAGGCAGCGCCGAGGCTACCCGGACAGCCTGCCAGGCCTTCTAGTCCGCCTCCAGCTGGCGGGGCGGAGGCGAGCCGCGCGAACACGTTGGCCGCGCTCTTCCCCTAAGGCCCGTTGGCCCTTTGAGCCCCGTCCGCGCAAAGGATGCGGGGCGACTCGGTTTTGACTCGCCGAGCGCGGCGGCGAGGCCGGGAATCTCCCGGGGCCTTGAAGGCGGACACCTGGCGGGGTTGGAGCACCGCTCCGAACGAGCCACGATCTAGCCCTGGACCCGGCGGCGGGAGGGCATCCGGAGATGTCAGGGGAGCGTCCCGGTACAAGTGTGGCAGAGGCGCTCGAGCAGGACTTGCGGTTGCCTCGAGAAGGATGCCCTGCGCTGGGTCAGCGCCCCCGCCGGTTCCCTCGGCAGCCTCGCGCTCCTCCGCGGATTTGCGCCTCCGCGGAGCCGGGCGCTTCCATTGGTCGCCGAGGGCGGCGCGCAACCATTCAGCGGCCGGCAGGTGCCTGTTTCCACAGGAAAGCGCCTGCCGGCAGCCCAAAAACCAGGCAACACGCGGCCGGCGGGTGCGGTCCCGGCCCCCCCCCCTCGCCGAGGAGGCCAGGGCGGGGCTGACCGGCTCCGGTTGCGGTGGCCGAGGCGCGCTGGCAACCGGCGGCCTAAGCGCTGCACCTTGGCGGGCCCGAGGCAGTTACGTGGGCTTGGGGAGAAGATGGCGCCCGGTGGGTGGCGGGCCCTCCAACTCAGCGGCAGTTACGGCCGCTGGCCTCAGAGCGGCGCTCCCCGGTTCTGATGCGTGCCCGGCCGGCTAGAGCAAGAGCACCAGGGGCCAAACGGTGTTCCGGAGAACTCTAGGGCTGCGGAATCCCGGCTGGCCAAGCGCTGCTGCACCCGCTCAGCAGCCCGAGAGCATCTCTAGGGCGCCGACATTCAGTTTGCAGTCGGCCAGCCCAACCCATTTCAAGAGAGAGCCGCACCCCCCGCCCCTCTTTTGCCTTCGCCGCCGGTGCAGCAACAGCAGAAGCAGAAGAAGCGGCCGCGGCGTTTGGTTCCCGCCCCTCCAACCCTCTTCCACTCCACCGCCGCAGCCAATCCGGGCTGACCATCCCAGCAGGAAAAGCAACTGCCATGGAAACAGCATCCGCGGCTGTTCCTCCGAGGAACAGCAACTGGCCCAGAAAGCGGGTGGGCGGGCCGCAGGTCTGAGGCACCTGTCCAGCCAGGAAGAGGAGAGCTGTATGCTATCCGGTTGGGGCCGGGGCACAGCTGCAACAACCTCTGCGTGGTTGCAATCCTCCAAAAGTTACACCCGAGCCTGATCAGAAGGGATGGCAGTTCCTTGGGTGCTCTGCAGCCTGAGCATCCCCTTGAGCCACCCCATGCTTGTCGGCTGCTGCTTTTGGTGGCTGCTGGGATTGCCTCTACCTTTCCTGTGAACGGGGGAGGAGGGGGCTGCCTGAAATTCACCTAACTATGGCCCCTCTTTAAAAGCACCCTGTAAGGCTTCATGGTTGCCTGAGAGCCCAGCCCCAGGGGATGGCAAAAGGGACACCCAGTGTGAAAATAAGCAGCCAAAAAGATCAGGAATTAGGGACACAAACCTAGCTGGGGAAAGCCAGCAAGCCCAAGACTGCTGGGATGTGAGTCTTGACCTGAGTGTCAAGGATACTCACAGCCTTAATGAAATAGTTGTGTATGTAAAGAAGCTCTATGTGTCTATGAACTCTGGAGGGTCCTGGTGCTCTCTCAGCTTGTCAGATGAACTGTGGAGGGTCCTGGTGCTCTCTCAGCTTGTCAGACATTTCATTACACAACTAAGGGATATCCATATTACCTAGTTAGTAAGCTCAGAGAGCACTGAGGACTCCACAGTTCAACCCTTAGCTACAACTATTGCCTTCCATTAGCACTTGTGAAATGTTTTACAATTATGAATAGAAGGAGTAAGAAGCAACAGTGGCAGTCTTGTGAGTCACCTACCAAGAAAGGATGTGGAGAGGACTTTTCTAAATTAGCCACCCAACTGATAGTGGAATTGGGAGAGCACAAGTTTATCAGTGCTAGTGGAGGTTAGAGACTGTGCAGTATATTCAATTTGCATCTGTTGATCAAGCGCACCTGCAGCTCCTGCATTGTCTTGGAAGTATGATGGGATCACTAGGACTCAATTCTAGTGAGGGTGGCATGGAATAAATGCTTACCAAATTTGCAGGTGATATGTAACTAGGGAGATTGACCAAAATCTTAGATAGATAGATAGATAGATAGA
>JAEANM010004742.1:5296-20411 GCA_017656035.1 Myanophis thanlyinensis
ACACACACACACACACACTATTTTTAAACAGAAAATCCTGAGCTTCTGCCCTATATATTGAAAACATTTTCATTCTTTGGAATTAAAGTAGAATTCCTTTTTTCCTTGTATTCTTGTATTTTGCTTGTATTCTCCTTTGAATACCCATTCTGAAAAGGGAATCCCTTGATTCTTCAGGATCAAGGTTTATGTGAAAGGTATAGATGGAAGATGGAAGAACTCAAGTGTGTTTGGCTTTCTTTTAATGTCTTCATCCCAAAATGTAGTTTGACTGCATCAATGATCTTCCACACATTTATACAGTACTTCTTCTTTTTAATTAATAAAGCAAAATTTCACTCCTAAGAACAAACTAGTCAAAACTTCCCTTCAATATATTAAAACAATATATTAAGAAACATCAAACGTTTGATTTCTCTATACCAAGTAAAACTACATGTAATATTTAATGCATAATGTGAAACTCTGTATGGGATGATTTTCTTCTCAAATCAAAGGTCTAGGAAAGGAGATCTTATCTTGCAAACCCAACTTTCTTTCCTAAAAATGTCTCTCAGTAAGGCAAGAGAAACAAAATAGCAATCTATGATGCTTTTCTTCCTTATATGGTAATTTTGTCATTTAGACAAAAACAGGACAAATTTAAGGAAGCCTTAATCATTGATCAAACTCATAGGAACATTTTTTTTCTCTAAAACCTTCCTATAAAATTGTAACAGGACCAATTCCAACTGGAATTAAATGTGTTTCATATTTATATCTTGTTATTTATTACTTCAATTTGTAGACTAACCTTTAAAAAAAAGGCAGACAATGCCACTAAAATTTCAGTGGAATCACAATCATGACAGCAGAGAGAAAAAAAGCAAACTACACAATACTATACCTCCATGAAACATTTAAGATTTAGCCCGGCACTGATTTATTTAAAAACTTAATGTAATCCATAATTTAGGGAGGTGGCATTCCACATTCAGGATATTCCCACTGATAAATTCTTCTCATATTACTCTGTGATGTATTTTATTTACAGTAATGATGGGATGAAATCTAAGAATATGGAAGATTCGCATAAAGACTAATGTTCCTGAGGATAGCCAGAACCCAAACTGTTTACAGTTCTGTATTCTAATACAATGTTTTGATTTTGGCTTGAAAACTAATAGGCAAGCATTCCAGATTTTTTTTAAATGGGTATTATATTTTCCATAATTATTGTTCTTATCAGCACCCTAGCAACTACAGTTTCCAGATGATATGCGAGTTCACCAGTGTAACATTCCTCCATTCCTTTTTCTCTGTTTTCCTGTAAATTGGTATTGCAATCTGCTTTGTAATGATTGTGCACCATCTGGAACTGGATCTTTTGATTAGTCATATATAATTATGTATTGTAGCTGTTGTTTTGGGTTCTGTTTATGTAACTTTAAATAGTTCTAGAACATTTGATTCAATTAATAAAGCAATTCTACAACAACCAAGAAGCAATTATCAAAACGTATGGAGGTGCAGACTGGTTCAAGATTGGAAAAGGTGTGTCACAGGGCTGAATTCTAGGTCCATTTCTATTTCATATACACATAGTAGCAATTTTGATGAAGTTTTATTTAGATGACTCAGAAACTGGAAAACAAAACTGGTTGAAGGAACATTAGCAATATAAAATATGCAGACACCATTCTACTGATAAAAAATGGTTTTCTCTGTCCTATCCCAAAATATCTGGATTGCAGGTAAGCATCAAAAAGATGTAGAGTAATGACAAAAGCTGGACATCAAATGAAAAATTGACAACAAAGACATTGAATCCATCCAGAACTTTATTTTTATCAACTGAAACTAGACACTGGAGTTGAAATTAAACGTACAATATCACTGTCAACCCTGAAGCCTTTTTGGAGCATCTTCAGGTCTGCTACAGCAGAGCTGGTTGGAACTGTGAGAACAGGAGGAGGAATAGAGATAGCTGGAGACTTGTAGCCAAAATAAAATTCTTTCTTCTGGGAACAAGGACTCTCTCACCAGGTGTTGGGAAGGTGTGAACTGGAACAAACTGAAGATTGGACTGTGACCTGATTGGAACATGTGACAGACACATGGACATGGGGAGAGAACATTTAATTTAGGTGGGGAAAACCCCAGGATTTTAGAGTTGGGTTTTCACCAGATGTGCCAATATGACATGCCTAATACATCTATAATTTGAGGAATACTCAGGCCTCAGAGTTTTGTTTGCGTTGGGGCTGTTACTTGGAACCCTGACAATCATTTGCACTGACTAGCATGAAGATATGGAAAAGCAAGATTTGGAACACAAAATGTTTCACTGCATTTGGAACTGTTCCCCTTCAAAATGTGAGACAATTGTTTCACTCCTGGGACAAAATGCATTTGAGACTTATATATGTTCCCATGCCATCCATTTACCTGAAAACACAGAGCATAGAGGAAACTTTAATTTTACAGTTCTCAATCCTGATATTATGGAAAATCCTCTGTGTGTCATAGCTATTTTCCCAGCCTCATCAGCTTTTAAGATGCATGGACTTCAATTCCCAGAATTCTAGTCATGCATCTTAAAATGGATGATTGAGAAACACTGTACAATGACAATGAGTATTAAGGAAAGTTCTCATCGACACAAACAAACTTGTTTGTTTGCACTATTTGCTTCAAGGAAAAGTATTATTCTCCATTGCCCCATATGGGGATGAGTTTTCATAGGGAACACAGGTCAGGTTAGATGCATTAAACTTATTATTATTATATACTGGGTATGCTCAGCAGGTGGAAGCACCTGGCTGGCTTTATTGGGCATTTATTTAAGCACAATTGGGCATAGTTAGTACTTAGAAGGCAGAACACCAGAGAACGCCAGAGTGTAGACTAGACTAGTATTTCCAAAAGGTATTTATGTGGTCTTATGAATTACCTGAGATAAGGGATCAGTCTACATTGGAAAATAATATAAACATGTCTTAAATCAGAATTTATTTCCATTTAGACCTAAGGACAAGTTTTATGGGATGGTGCTGATTACTATAAATTGGCTATGTTTTTTTAAATGTAAAACAAATTGAAAGAAGGCAATTGCAGATTCCTTCCGTATTGTTACTATACTATACAAAGTGATTGCGGGGGAGTGGAGAAAACCCAACTCTCATCCTACATCCTGAGGTCTAGGTTGAAGGCATCTCCTATACTGAGGATAATACAAGACTTCCTATACTTTTGGCATCTAAAGAAGTTGTCAAATTTTCCCCACTCGGGTATTTTGTAAAGTGTGGGCTTGAGGCCTATTGGGGAGGGTCCTCCAAGAGCCACTTAGGGATCCAGAAAAATCAAGATTATTTCCCAACCTACTACTATTATTGAAAAATAATACAATATTAAAATCCCATCAAACAACTGTGAGAGCTGGTAGCAAAATGTCTCAATTTTAATCTTTAATATGCTAAATATTGATAAATACAACTCATATACATAAATGCTCTTTTGGGATCTGCCAAAAAATTTTAAAAATGGGAAGAAGTCTTGATAGAGAGAGAAAAAGGTAAAGAAACACTGCCCTAATCAAAGCCAGATTTCTCCAATCTGAAGCTTTCAATATGTCCTGGAATTAACTCCCACAATTCCCTTTTTATAAAAAAAAAAATCAAATATTTATTAGAAAGATAACACCTTGGGGAACACTGGTCGAAATTTCTTAAAAGCCAAGCCATGTTTTCCCTCTTGTTCTTAATTTTAAAAAGTATAAAAATATTTTTTTTTTAAAAAAAATATTTCTAACAGTTTTACAACTGCCAGAATTTTACAGACATTTAGGAACACAAGTAGAGCTGATGGTGCCTACGTTTGGGATCCCCAGCCATCCCATCCGGTTGTGCAAAATGAATTATGTATCAGTTGAAAAAAAAAATCCAAAGTATTAGGAAAAGTTAAAACCACCCAGCTTTTTCTTCAGCCAGGCTGAAGGGGACGAAACGTGGAGAAACGCCCGTGAACTTTAACTCTCTCCACAATCGGCTGGTTTTTTGTTTTTTTTTCCAATGAATCCCTTCATAGCCACAGAGAGGCCTCCGGATGAAGTGATCGTTATTTTTTATTTTTCCTGCGGAGGAAACGTTAGAGTCCCGGTGTTCAAGTCTACCGTGACTATTCAGGCATTCCCACCATGAGTTTAAAGAAATTTAAGCCAGGCGAACCAACTCTTGGGCCAAAGATTAATCTCGCAACGAAGAAACAGAAGCGTACACGCGACGGAGGGTGGGTTGTTGTTTTTTTGTTTTATCCCCGATAGAGGGTGGCCGGAGGGAAGCGGGACTCCCCGGCGTTAACCATGTGTGTGTGTGTGTAATTAATCTAAAAAGGGCGACCCGGCTTGTTTTTGACCCCTCTCCCACTTCCACGCTGTGGGGAGAGCCGGCCACGAAGGCGAGGGGCGGCTCAGGCGAAGAGTAAAATCTCATTCTGACAAGCGGGAAGCGCGTCCAGTTTTGCAACTCGGCATGATTTCGCGCCTTTCTCAGAGAGGAAAAAAGAAAGGTGTGAGTGTGAGGTGCCTATGTGTATGTGTGTGTATTTGTGTTTGTGCCTGTGTGGAGTTGAAAGTTCTGGCGAAGAAGGCGGAGGTGGGGGAGGGAAGGGACGACGGGGAAAGCCGAAGCTGGGTCGTTTTGCGTTCTCCCCGGGAAGCACATGCGAGCGAGAGGACGGACGGACAGACGGCCCAGAAGAGGGTGCCATAGCTCGCCGCTTCGTCCGCGCCTGGCGGGGACGGACTCGGCGACATGGCCCTATAAGGCAACTTTAGGAAGAGGCTCGGCCGCCTTTTTCCCGCTCTGGAGGGAAGAGTCCCGCGTCTTAACCGAGGAGGGTTAATTGGGGCTGAGTGGATCTGAGGGAAAAAGAAACAAAAAAGACGAGGGAGCAGGGGTGATGGTGGGGCGGGGAGACGACAAAACAACACCAACACCCGGGCACTGTATAGCAGCGGAGGGGGAACACCCCCTTTCACACACACAGTTTCGCTGTAAAAATAAAAGAATGGTGCTTTTATGAAGAACAGGATAAAGCTGGCTTCTTTCTTTCTTTCTTTTTCTCCCTTCCTTCCCCCGCCTAGCGTGCGGGGTCCCACCGGGTTTGGGGGTATGAGATATTTCTGTATCTCGCTCGAGGTTCCTCCTGAGCTTTTACATAATCAAATCAATATAGCTATGATTCACCCTCTGGCAAGCAAGCGCTGCTCTTTGCAAGTTGCCGCCGCCGCCGCTTCTTTTTAGTGACTGAGGAGGAAATAAATAAATAAGGCGGGAAAAGGGGAGGAGGGGGGGGAGCGCCGCCCGAAAGAAACTTATTACAGCTCCGCAACCATTGATTTGTTTGGAGTTTTAGAATGGCGTACTTTTCGCAAAATCCCAAGGCGCCTGAAAAGGAGAGGAGGAGGAGGAGGAGAGAGCGGAGAGGTTGGAAGATAGAAAGAAGCGGCGGTCATCACCAGCCTGGTTTGTTGCGTGTTTTGGGGCGGGCGAAGGGATTTGTCAACCTTGGCGACTTTGAGATGTTTGGACTTCAACTCCCAGAATTCCCCAGCCAGCAAAGCAAAGCGAGCTGGGGAGTTGAAGTCCAAACATCTTAAAAATCGCCAAGGTTGACAAACACTGGATTAAAGAGTCAGCAACGGCAGGCGAGGCGGTGTTCGCGAACCCTCTTCCTGGATGGAGCGAATCGTCCCGCTTGGTCCGGGATCCTCCAACCTGAGGTTCAATCAGAAAAGCCACCAAGCTAAGGACGGATGCCGTAGTAGGAAGATGCCCTCTGCCTGAGTTGCAGGGAATCCGATCTCTTGTCTCCAGACTGTTTTTTGTGAACGAGCTCTTTAGCCCTGTGGTTCTCGCTTCTGAGATGCTTCTCCTGGTTGTTTCGTTTCACGGATAAAAAAAAAAAAAAAAAGTTTCGTGGGTTGTTTTAGGTTCTCAGCCTAGTATTAGGTTTGTGGACACCAGCAGATCAATAATAAATAATAGCAAGCATCCCGAAGATTCTAGTGCCTTGAATACCACTTTTGTCTCTCATAGTCCTGCTTCATTTAAAAACCAACAAACAAACCTCTAACTTTCTTTTACACCAGGAATCTAACCTCTGGCAAACTTGATCTTTAGCCTTATTTTTCTTTACCAAAAAAAAAGGGCAATTGGGTTTCTACATTGACTCCCTAGGCACCTTTAGAATTTTTTTTAAAAAGCTTTTATCAAACTCATCCTACTGCTGTCTTTGAATTTGAAAAAAAAAAAAAAAGCTTCATCAAACTCATCCTACAGCTCTCTTTGAAATTAATTAATTAATGCCCAGAAAAGAATAAGACAAAAGTGAGTTGGATGGTTAAAAAGCACCTAGCCCACTCCCACCCATCCCCAAGTATTTACTTCTTGGTGAAGCTTTTTCCCAGCAATGAAGAAATGTGAGGAAAAAACAGTGCAATGTATGCAAACTGAGATTCAACAGTCCAATATTCCACCTTCAGAGGAGATATACAAGGGATTAAATCCTCATTAGGACCTGTGATATTGGAGCTGTTTCTCCAGGCTTTGTTTCTTAGGAGCCAACAACTCCCTCTAAGGATCTGGCACACTTTCACATAACTCTTGTTAGGAAGGCCAGAAATCTAGAAAGCAGTAGCAAGATAGACAAGAGCTGTTAATAAAAACAAAACAAAAATTTAAGAATGGAATCTTAATCCATGCCTTCTAGGTTTTCCTTTCTGGATTTTTTTTTGGGGGGTGGGGTGGGGTGGGGGGGTTTCTTCTCTATCTTGTCTAGTTTTGTTATTTTTTGGAAGTTTACTCTCTCCTATCAGCAGCCTCACCACACTCTTCTGCTTCTTAATTTCAACCTTGCTGGTACAGAAATTGAACTTGTAGAGCACATTCTCTATAAATGCCATCTCTAAGGATGCTGTTATCTTATTTTCCCTTGGGGAACATTTCTATCATGCTTCAAAAAGAAAGAACGATAACAAAATAATTTTAATTTGAAACACATAGACACATGCCCATTAATGGTATATATAAATACATATTTGCATGGTTTTTTTAATCAATGATCACTTGGGATTACCGGTAGTTGTACAGGGTACAACTTTACTTACGTACCTATTCATGTCCTAGTGCTTAGTTTCCCAAATGTAAAGTGGGATTAATAATCTTTACCACCGGTGAGTGAATACAGTCAAATTTAATTAATGTTTTCAAAGCACATGGAGGTCTTTTGATGGAAGATGCTTAAAAATTGCTAAGTAAGTACAATGATCCCTGAGGCTTTATTATGAGAGAAAGAGAGAGAGCACGCTCAGCATGATGTGAATTTTAGCCTTCTCTTTTAATCCTCCGTTTTGTATTACTTATTTTCACATAAGCACACACACTGAACATACTGAAAAAGATCAGCGTAGAGAATGAAGTGTCACTGTGTTTTCCATGCATGAACCAAAATAGAGACACGAGTCTCCAAACAACCTCTAGTGGAAACTGGAGGGTTTCTTTTTTTTACATGTGGCTTTAATTCTACTCACAATATTCCCACTGGCTGAAGAGGGGAAGCAATTCTGACTAATTGTCCCTCCTTTTGTAACCCCAGTGCTACTTGCCTGCTTCCATGCAGAATTCCCAACCCCACTGAAGTAGGTAAATGTGAAAGCTTTAGGGAAAGAAGTGAATTAATGAAAATCATCTTTTTTTATCAGGGAGAAAATGAGCTGTTGCTTCTGTAGGAAACTTATGGTTGTTGTTAACTTATGCTTGTTCCCATCAGTAGATTACAGAAGAAATGGATGTGCAGGATTGATTCAAAAAGATCAATTAAGAAATAGTATGCTTAATGAAGTTCAAATCCTGTGTTGTCCACAGATTTACCAATGTGGAAATGTTAAATTCAACATACCATAGAAGTTGTACTAATAATAGTAACAATAGCAACATCGGTCTTCATTTTCATGGTGTTAACATTTTGGAGGAGGTTCTGATTTGTTTGTAAATTGGGCCATGGATACCTCATAAAGCATTTTATCTATTTAAATCTACTTTTACATTATGTTCTCTATTTGTATTTCTACAACCAGAGTCCTAATCCACATGTCAGTATAACATGCAGTATGAGCATAGATTGGTTTGTTTGTACACTCTTGCAATCTTAACTTAATTCGCCAAGTTAAATGAGCTCTGAGTCTCAGGATGTGCTTTATGTGGATTCCTAAAAATAGGCACATGGTTTCCCACAATTTTGCAATGAGAATAATGTAAGTCTTAGGAAGCCTTGCTATATTATAAAACAAAACAAAAAACCCCTTCCCTTAATTCTTTGTCATGAAACATTGGAGCAATCAAAATTCTGACTCCATCCATATGAAACTATTTTATTGCCTTCCTTCTGCTATCTTATCCTTCCAAAACTACTATATAATGTCCTACGTCACTGTAAATTGGTTTCCTCTGTATTTAAGCCCATATTTTAAAATTATGATTTAAAAATAAGATTTTTGGTGTGTGTATATGTGTGTGTGATTTCTAACCTCTAAAATGGTTTGTTTATTTCATATTACTGTAGTTTTAATTCTAAAAGCATTTTAAGATTAACATTTACTGATTTTCCCACTCTTCTACATTGTTTAGTCATTGCCTCAGTGACAGTTGAATGGAACGTGACTTTACTAAAAATACCCCCATTTATGCATGCAATCCTTTTAGCAGTATTTGGATATTCTCATCTCCAACCACATTTTAAATTTTTTTTAAAAAAATTAAATTCTACTGTGTAAGGATCTACACATTTAGTAAATGTAATTAGCCACAGTGATGCCTGTAAAGTTTCTTTAGTGTTTAATTAAATAAAAGATTGGAATATGTAACAACTAGTAGGGCAGAACTGATGAAGAATGAAAACACATAGTTCTTATAAAGTTAATAAAGTGCATAGACTGACTATGTAAGCCAGGGGATCATGTGAAGCAGCCAGTATTTCAAAACAAATCAAGCTTTTTCCCCAGCGGTATTTTTCCTTTGTTTTTGAGATTAAAAGGGAAATCTATAATGTACATGCTTCAAATACAACCCTTGCATCTGGGAGCCCGTGGCAATAACTCATCACAGTAGGAAAATTTAGGATAGAGGTAACGAAGATAGTAGGAGAAATGGAGTTTTTGGCAGAACTGTAGCAAATGAAACCAGGAGATATCCCAGCCTCTGGAGAATTGATTTTTCCAACCTGAAGTAACAATCCAAACACTTTCAATAAGCTGAGTTAGGAACTTACATTTTAATAATGATTTTTGTGGGGTTAGAAGGGCTCATGCTCACCTCTTGTGTAATATTCCTAATTCTGTTTCTATAATTTGTTTAATTTTGTTCACTGAAAATCACAGGATTGATTTTTCAAGATCATTATCCCCCCTCTTTTTTTAAGTTTAGTAAAGGACTGTGAATTCTTATTGAGTGACTAAGGCTTTGACATAGTACTTAAAGGAGTAAGACATTAGTGCTTGTTCAAGAATGTTCATTCTGAAATCAAAAGAAATAATTGTTCTTATGGGCTTGGTACACTTGTACACTAGCCTTTTATAAACACAGTGGACAAAATGATAATTTGAGATCAGATGCCCTGATATTTATGGTCAATCAATTTTGGAATGACCCAGTTTAAACAGGAGCCATAGTGCTGGGAAAAATAATAATTAATGTACCTACTATGCAGTGACTGATGGATTCATTGCTGTTATATCCCACCACAATCTAATAATTCTTGGCAGTTTACATGATATATTGTATAGAAAGAAAATTTAAACATCCACCAGTTAACAAATTAACTATCAGTCATAATCCTACCCCCCTTGTCATAGTATGACAAAATGAAAATAAAAGGAATAAAAAGAATAAAACAAGGCACATTATCTGAATTGAAATGTTCATGCTGAACCAGTTTGTCTTTTAACATTTTCCTGAAAGCCAACAAAAGAGATATTAAGTAAATTCTAGAAATAAAATTTAGATTTTTATTTTCTTAAAAAAAAAAACTTTCTTGGAAGTGATATTTACCCCATTTTTATTTTTATTTTGCTAGATAAAATTTGAAAGGCAATCTTCACTTTTTCCAATTCTTAGAGTTTCAAAAAGTCCTATATTCTTGGTCGCATCTTTTTCTAACAAAAGTTATCTGACTGTGCAATTTTGTTCAAGGAAAAAGTTTAGGGGCAAGAAAATTTATATGTAATTTTTTTAAGTTGAAAACTAATACAAACTAATTTAAAATGAGAAGAAAAGAGCAAATAAAAAAGAGAGGTAAAAGTGCAAGACAGAAAATAAATAAAAGAAAAACAGTAATGAGAGAAAACAGAAATAAGTAGCTTCCAATCATCTTTATAGCAGTTATAAATACAATTATAAGTTTACCTCGTAATTACTCTGTGGTTACGACATAACTCTCTTCTTTCTATAATCTATCCTGTCTAATCATCAAAACCATAAATCCTAAGTTCAATTTTTGCTGTTTTCGCTCAAGATGTCTCTAAGAGGTTTCCAGTCAACAGTAAACGTAGATATTGTCTTTTCACTGATCAAAGAAATCAAGGGGAAAAACAGTCCTGATTAAGACAACCTTGCTTTACCAGCCCACTGAATTTCCATAAATACTATTTAAATCATTGCCGCACCCCGAACTTCATAAACATTGTGAATCTGGAGAGAAATAAAAAGTTCAGTTTAGCTCTGATTTAAGTCCCTTGACATCTTAGAGCGAACACAACTACCATAAAGACGAAGACAATGTACAGTGAAGATTTGAACATTGGGAAGTGGATCTCTAATGATGTCTGGTCCTAAATTACAATGCATTTAAAGGAGTATTCTTGTGGCTGTGAAGAAGTCATAGGTTTCCCATGCATTTATTAAAAACTTTGGTTGGACCTATAGGCTTCCTTCCATTCATGAAGTCACCTCTGCCTTGCTTCATGCTGCTGTACGGAAAGTGCAACAGAATGATAAATCAGGACGTGCCGGATGATGAACTTGTCATCTCACCTATACATTTTGTTTAGATTACAGCAAATTAACTTCTATCTTAAGGCTTCCCTCCTCACATTTCTGATATGTAACTACAATATGATCTATCTCAAGAGATAATGTAACTGGAATTTTCTTGGTCACTTAGCAAAACTCTACAAATATTACGTGTCGATACCTGTTCTACTGCGCAAAACCTTTGATGTTAGAGATCAACACAACTTATAAGTCTTCCCCCCTTCCCGCAAGCAAGCATGGCTGCATATATCTTTCTTGTATTATTCTTTGAGAGCTGGTAAATGGCAGATTTATGATTGGATAAGAATGCATAGAAAAAGATTCTGTTTGTAATTTAATTTGGCCCTAGCACCTTTCTGGATGACACTCCAGTTCACAGCCTAAGAAAACACACATATTTGGACTGAATGCCATAGTGAATAAAAAAGATTTGTGTTTGGTTAAATCCAAGAGGTTTGGCCTAGATAGGTTGCAGACAATTTTTTTTAAAAAAATCAAATATATACATAATGAGAACTGCATATTAAATCTGGACTGCATTATTTAATGCACACCATTTGAATACTTTGATTTTCTGCCTTCCAAAATGTACATACAGGAGAAGCATACTTTTGCCCAAGATATTTGTCCACATGTAATTCATACTTTGGAACCATCACTTTTCTTATATTACTTTCGACCCATTCAAATGGGTATCTTGAAGCAAATGTTTCATCACCTATTTGATGATAAACCTGTCCTTGCTACTTGTTAAAACTGGCCTGATTTCATATTAAGCACTCAAGACAAGTTCCCATTGACATGAAAGGATTTAGCTGCTTTCTCCACAGTAAACAAAGGCATACTGGTGTGAGGACATATATATTATATCTGTTTGCCCCCATGCTCAATCAAATCAGAAACTATCACTCTCCCACCTCCCAAAAAAACTCCAGAAATGCTAACTTGAGACTCTAAATTCCATGAGAATAGATAGGTAGGTATAAGGCAGTAAAACAGCAGAAGGAAGGGACCACTTTTAAAAAAACCTAACAAAAATGTTCATACAAAGAAAATCCACTCAGAAAAAAAAGAAAAAAAAAACCCAAACCAACAACCCAAGAACCGTAACCATGATGTTTACATTGTTTTTGTATAGGATGTGTGTGTTTGTGATCACACTCCTCAAAACTCTTCTTTCCAACTCTCACCCCTACACTATAAAAACCAAGCCCAAAGTCCATATTGCTAAGTTTTCTTTAGTTTGAAAGTTTAGATGCAACTTCCAGAAGTCTCTAATTTTAAGTTACTCCGCTGACCTACAAAAGTTGTGTTTTATTCTTTCACTTTGTGCCCTTGAAATATATAACGAGTGGCCATTATTTCAAAATTGTGCAATGCCACAATAGATTGCATGGCATAGGCTCCAGACCTATTTAAAGCTCCTTTGTATACATTGATATGTATGTGTGTGTGGTTTCTCGCAACTCGAGAGTAGAAGCGGAGGAAAGGGCCATGTTCATTTCAGACCTGTTTCAAAAATCTTGTTATTGATTCTGTTGTGATACCCAGTTGTGCCAGAGAAGACAGATCAACACTGATTGATATCATATTAGCTCTTAGACAAATTCTGAATGTTGCAAAGTTTTGTTGTCCATTTACTTGGCTAAAAAAATGCATATATTTACTTGTTTGTTAAATTTATTTGCTGCTTATCTATGAGGCCTTTAACTAAGATAATACAGATTATTAATGGCCCATTCGATTCCAGTTTTCCAAACCCAGTTCTGAAAGTTGTATCCCCAACATCTGGAGGTACCAGGTTGAAAAAGGCTAATCAGCCTTGTGAGTTTATGGAATCTAATAGTGCTATTGCTCACTAGTGCCTTGTAGTCTATCTGAGGATAACTCCAGTGTTGCCTACAATGTGACCATTTGTACACAAAACAAAATACACATGCCACTTCAGATGAAAAGAATCATTTGTCTACCCAACTGGTCAGAAGTTCTTCAAAAAGAATGAATTACAGGAAGACAAGCACTGTGCTATTTGTTCTACCAGAGTACACTAAAACGGTCGTACGCATTCTTATTAATGAAAGAAGTTCACCATCTCGCAGGAAAACAGAAAACTGAGTACAAAAAGCTCCAATGTTCTTCAACTTCTTCCTGTCTGGATTTTCCAGCTGTTGGTAACATACGCAGATTTCCCTCTGAGCTACAAACTGGGGTAGAGAGTTAACTATAGTGCTTGAATTGTACTAGTTTCAGCCAACACAATGACTGAAAATCTACCAGTGAAGTATAACACAAAAAACAAAGAAACAGAGAAGGGATGGATTGAAATGTCTTTTCTCTCTGGGTGTCCAAGTCTTTTCCTTTAAGCACCAAAACTCTCTTTTCTTTTTCTGATGCAATGAGCAGAAGCCGAATAAACAACCTACCATGCTTCCTTTCTTCCCCTCTTCCCTCTTTCCAATAGCTAAGACTTGCCTACTTGCAGTGATACCAAAATGGTTACAGCACTTCCAATGCAGTCAAAAGCATAGCCTGTATTTTTTTTCCCAGGACTTATTGTAAGATAATTCTCTTAAGCTCCATGTTATTTAGAGTTTTAAAAGCAAGTACTTTAAATTGCACCCAGAGGCAGGCTGAGAGTTTGTGCATCCGTTTAAGCATTGGCAAGATGTGTGTAGCCATATTTCGATCTGAATACAGCATCCGAACTTTTTTCTGGAGCAGCATCATGTGCAGTGCATTAGCATGGTTTGTTACGGAAGCCATCATAACATGGATAGCAGCATCTCAACTGTTTCTATTCCGGAAGAGTCCAATCCACATAAAGTGAAAGGGTGTTCTCTAATGAAGTTGTCCTCCCATTGACATACCCCAACAACAAACTTATAGCTGGAGAAAGTGTTCACCTTGTTAAGAGGCACCTGAACAGTCTGTTAAGAACAGTCTGTCTAAGCTTGGCAGATACCCTAGAATTCTTCATTATATTCCATCATTGCGAACCAAGCCAACAGCATTGGCCACTGTCCGATCTGAGTCAGTATTTCTTATTTTATTTTATTCCCCCCTCAATGTAAACATTTTTATTATGTTATAAAGTATTATAAAATACAAATGCAAAAGTAAAGAAAAGAGCATTGAAGAGGGAGGCAAAAGATAAAAGAGAAGTGAGTAAAGATAGGGAAAAGAAAAGCATTGACTTCTGCCTCTCCGTTGCAGTAGAAGAATGCATTGGTTAGCACCAGATCACAGCCTTTTGTTTTTCCATAATAATATGAACAAGTTATTTCTATAAAGGCTTATCAGTCTAATCTATAAAACCTAAAAATCAAAGTTACATTCTTTTCCACATCAAGCATGAAATTCAGAAGCGCTTGGAAACAAAAGTACTCATGTTCTTTTCTTTAATCAGATAGCCAGTTTCAGCCAACTCCATCAACTTTGGCAACCATTTTTCCATGGTAGGTCTCAGTACTTCAAGGACGTTCTACTAAAACAAGGCAGAACTATTCACTATGACAGACTCAAACAGCCGAGCAATTTAAAATGGCCAAGGATTTGAACTTCCTCAATTGCTTTTGAATTTTGCTCTCCTCTTCCTTTCTTTTTCACAAAATTCTTCAAATACCAGTGAATGTGTTTGGAACAGCTCCAACCATCTCGGGTCCTGCTTTATTCTATTAGAGATGCTCTTGCTGGTTAGCAGTTATTCGGCCTGAATGGGTGCTCTGAAGTCAGCTTTTATTTTTGCCATTCTTGACCTTTGCAAAAGTATGCTAAGATGAATTCAGTCCAAGAAAGTATATTGTATATAAAATGAATGACAGCTCCTAGCATCACCAAGAGAATCCAACCTTTGTTTGTTTAACATTTTTCGAAAAAAGAAGTCATCGAGTTATAGATGAGTTCCTTGACCACCACCCAAAAAATAACAAATAGAGTAAAAATAACGGTACCATATTCCCTGATAAACTTGTGCCAGAAAAGCTCTTGGGGATCAGGAGGGTTTTCCTCCCCTCTTTTGTCAGTCCCCAGCTTTTACCAATTTAAATTCT
>JAEANM010004743.1:0-20411 GCA_017656035.1 Myanophis thanlyinensis
GTTTCCCTAGGACCTAGGACCTCCTTGATAACCATCGCCACCCCACCACCCCTGCCCTGGGACCTCGGCTGATGAAATGTAATGAACATGTCAGTTACTAAAGATGTTACACTTGCATTCACGTCCTCTTGCTCCAGATGCAGATGCATTCAGATACACACTCAAAAATATTCTGGAGTACTGTTATGTCTTAGAATCCAAAGATCTAGCAGGTATTTTAGCAAGAGAACATTGAATGTACTCAAAGGAAAGGAAACAGATTTGTGACCCATTTCTTCTGGTCTGGGTAAAGTTGAACATTACTGCAATGCCAGTGTAAAAATATAAAGAGATGTACCTAAATATTGTGTTCATATATTGAATTAATGTCCAGTAGCTGTACTTCAATCAAAACATATTTCCAATACTTTCTGGTCTGGAAAATAAATGTAGATATTTTTGCCTCTTCACTCTCCAGACTACCTAGAGGAAAAAAGAAGGGAGGGAGGGAGTTTGGTAGGGAGGAAGGAAGGAGCACATATTTGCAGCAATAAAAATACAGTTGTGAGGATTAATAGATTAGATTAGAATTATTTATTGGCCAAGTGTGATTGGACACACAAGGAATTTGTCTTTGGGATTATTAGTTCTGAACTGCAAAATAAATTGATAAAAATCTAGAAGCTTCACAATAAAATGAGCAACTGTAAGATCTGAAGTTTCATGCAATGATGATTTCCCCTACTTGAATGCCCAGGAGCCTATTACCTGTCCATGTAATTTCTTTCTATTTTGAGATAGCCATCATGAAAATCTAACTTTCTACCTAGCACCAGGTATTATTTTCAAACTGTTTCATTTTTGTTCTATATCTTTAAATAGGACAAGCAAGCAAGTATGTAAAAATGAGTAGAATGATGGAAGAGTAGCTTTTCCATATTAAGCCAAAAATTTCAGAAAATGAATTTTAATCGTTAGAAAGTCAGTTGCATGAAGCTAGATTATCCTTGTACCTGCTGCTTCTGAGGAGTTCTGTTTTGGGACCAAATTCCTACATCAGAAAACGAAAATCCACATAGATTGTAGATTACACACAAAAGGGAATCCTGCTTCCTTTAAAAATGCATTATTGTGCAAACCACAACTGACTTCATTTTATGACATACTGAGCCAGAAACCATGTTTTACAATGAAATATCTACACTCATTCAACACAAACTAATACATTTCCATGAATTGTGAGAATCCTGTCTTGTAAATCCTTTTGCTGCCCTCTTTCTCTCTGAGAAAAACCGCTGCATATCTTCTAAAGAATACACCCACACTGGCTTCGCTATAAAGCAAGGATGTGGGTATACTATTATCATTCACTGCAGCATATATTCTCTGAACTAAAATTGACCTTGCGTGAGTTCTTTGTTCTATATTCTTCTGCTTTAATTCTTTTCCCCACAGTCTGGCTCTGGCAACCGAAGTGAGTCAGCTGGAAGAAAAATAATTGTCTCCCAGTAACTAAATATGAAGAGATAAGGCAGATGTTATCATTCCCTTGCTATGTTCAGGGATAAAAGGGTGAGATTCCCAACATCTGTCCTGAGCAGTCTTTGTTGTACATACATAGATCTCCAGTTTGGTTTCCTTGGTCTTTGAATCACCCACATGTGATCTTCTCATCTGTTTTCCTGCACTGTTTTTTTGTATTGTCTGCAACAACCACTCTTCTACTTCTACCTCTTTCTGTTGTGAGCCAAATTGCTGCTGATCAGAGAGATAGAAATTTTTAGCCTTTAAGGGTTCCCTGTGGAAAGAACATAATGCCTGAATTCCAGACACTGGTTATTTCTTTAAAGGGAATATTATGTTCAAATATTCTGTGTACCTGGAGTGAGTTTGATTTTAGTTTTGGAAAGCATGTATTTATCTTTTCACCTGCATGCAGCAAGGATCAGTTGGGGAGGAATGAAAATATATTGGTCTAACTTCAGGGTGCCAAACAATAGCTGTCAGTTCCTTTAAAAAAAAAATTCCAAAGGGTTATAATATTTATGAACTTTGATATACAACACCTTGTCGTCCCAATTTTATCTGCTGTCAGAGTGACTTTTGTCTAATAATCTGAAAGTTGGTGCCAATATGAGCAGACAAGTGGAACTGGATCAACTTTGTAAGGCAACCTCCTAACTCAATAGCTGGATACACAAATTGTTTTGAGTTGGTTCCAAAACATTTGCTGTAGGTTTAACTCACATTTTATTCTTGAGATTCCATTAGGCCCCATTCTCTAAACTTTTAATTGTTAAAGATAATGGAGAATATTTGTAGCTCAGGATTGATATGAGAGGTCCTTGGTGCTCTCAGATCTTGCTTGTTTTCTTGCAGATATTTCATTATCCAAACTACGTAGGTAACATCATCAGAGCTAGTAAGGAGTGATGTTTGCTGTCAGTTTATATTCTTGTGGCTTGCTTGTCAGTATTGGTAAGGGTAGTCTTAGAGATTCTTTGTTTGGGCTCTTTGCTGTTGACTTCTTTGGCAGTTTCTTGAGTGGGATATTGTTTACTTGATTGCTGATCTGATGTTAACCTCATCATCTATGCTGATCTGGGTGCTGATGGCAGGTGGAAAGATGCTTTGTTCCTTTTTGGGTTGGGTGATAGTCTCTTTTACATAATCTATAGATGTTGTTAATGCCTATGTGGTGTTTGTGGATATATGTTGCAAGTCCTTCAAAGCATCCTAAGCAGACCAAAACACACATCAATCTCAGAAGAAGAAAACAGGGGTCATCTACAACATACAATGTAAGGACTGCAACAACCACTATATAGGACCGTGATGGCGAGCCTATGGCACGGGTGCCACAGGTGGCACACGGGGCCATCTTGCTGGGCACCCAAGCTGTCAGCCAACTTACCTCCAGCTGAGCCTGCACATGCAATCGCGCATGTATGCATGTGTGATTGCAGAGACCCAGCTGGTCTTTGGGCCTCCACTGTGCATGCATGTGATTGCAGCAGGAAATCCAGTTGGTCTTTGGAGCTCTCCTGCGCATGCACACACAATTGCTCATGTGTGAGAGTGCCTATGTGCAGCGCTCATGCATTGCATGTGCAAAAGCTGCATGGATGCACAGATGGTGAGGCTGTGCATGCGGCACATGTGGAGGAGCTGCACACAAGTGAGAAAGGCATGCACAAAGCACATACTTTTTGGCACTCGGTAAGTAAAAGGTTTGCCACCACTGATATAGGACAAACAAGCAGAAGACTGACAGAATGCACAAACAACAACTAGCAGTCAGAGGACTGTTTCAATTGGGAAAATATGACCATCCTAGCCCCAGCCAAGTCCAAAAAATGCTAGGGAATTTCTAGAAGCCTGGCACTCTGACAAATCAGCCATCAATAGATACATATACATTAACAACATCTATAAACTGTACAAGAGACTATCACCCAGCCCAAAAATGAACAAAAAAAACCTAAGCAGCTCTCTAACAACCAGCACCCAGATCAGCATAGTTTAACTCTAAGGTTACCATCAGACCAGCAATCAAGTAAACAATACCCCATCAAGTAACTGCCCAAGAGCCAACAATAAACAGCCCAAGCAAAGAATCTCTAAGACCACCCCCACCCACACAGACAAGCAAGTCATATAAACTGTCAGCAAACTGCACTCTATAATAGCACTGATGATGGTACTTAGTTTGGTTAATGAAACATCTGCAAGAAAACAAGAAAGCTTAGAGAGCACCAAGGACCTCTCACATTAGTCTCTATTTTATTATTTAATATGGTGTTGTTGTTTTTTAAATTATTCTCCTAGAAAAATCCCAGTCACATGAATATCATTAAAATAACAAGCAGGTGTGTAAATCAAGAAAATAAATAATAATCAAAATCATTTTTAAGGTATCAGCATTTTCTAGTGTAACCTAATTAATTGCAAGAACATTGAGAAATAGATAAAGAGATTAAGTGTTGATGCAAATGTACAAGATTTTGCTAAAAGTACTAAGGAGTTGAGTGCTAAGAGTCTACTTGCATATATTTCTTACTGAATGCAGTCACCAGTGAAAAATATAGGCTCTTTGGTGATGCTAAGGAAAGGGTAGATTAAGGGGAAGTGATTCTTATCAGATAAGGAAAGGCCCTTATTAGATAGCTTGGAATCTATTGGAAGTGGGAAGAGAATCTGTACCTGAAGAGCCTAGAATCAAAGATGTAATTCAGAGGAAATACAAAATGTATTAAAAGTGATAGTGTCAGGGTTCCACACAACATCAGCAACGCAATCAGAAATCCAAAGAGACAAAGTCCAAGGAATAAGATTTTATTGAAGATATTGTTCTGGTACGGTCTGTAGAAATCCCGAATTTCTTCTGTCTGTACTGTCTGTCTGTCTGGTACGGTCTGTAGAAATCTGGGATTTTTTCACCCAAGTAAAACTAAAAGTTCCACCCCACTAATTATCACATGTTAATTACCCTCCAACCATTTCAAAAAGAAACCCAACCCCAGGTGTGAAGCGCCAGAAAAAGTTCTCATGACAACTAGACTTAAAGGAATGAAAACAGGATAAGAAAACCGAGTTGCCATTTCCAACTACCCCTTCACCTTCTCAGCAACCTTGCAATAGAAAAAGTGTAAATGTGTCAAGATCTACATGGCCCTTAATTTTGCTATATAAAATGGCCAACATGCTACAATAGAACACCCCACCCCCCCATATATAAAACGTCCTTTTGGATCTTGACAGATAGAGCTGTTGGTTTATAGGTAGACACATACAGGGGAAGAGAGAATGGAGTTGAGAAGGGTCAACCGGAGTATTTATCCAAAGGAATAAATGACAGGCTTTAAGGGAGAGAAAAGGATTATTTTGCAGCATTTGGGCCAACTGGGATTCTATCCATGCAGCTAATAAGAATGGCAAAGGTTTCCAGGAGTTATCAGCTGGTACTTGGCTAGTGAGAAAGGAAAAGGCTGGCAGTTTGGTCAGTAAGAAAGTCACCCAGTGAATCCATTGGGAAGGGAGAGGGATCCTGTCTTGAAGAACAGACAAGGAATCATAGATTAGAAAGAAGTTGAATGGAAGTTGAATGAAAGGAGGGTATTAAGAGGCTAGAAACAGAGAGAAAAAAACTGAGGTTTTTTTTCTTTTTTTGAGACTTCCACCAAAACAGCTTTTACCATGGGTCTTGCCAGGGGAGGGAGAAAACTTTTGCCCAGTGTTTCTCCTTGAAGAAAAATGTCCAATCAGTTATACATGAACTGCCAGCAATCAGAAAACCTCTCTATAGAACACAAGGAGATTAATTTCATTGAGTTCAGTGGCTCAATCTTATTTAAAGTAATTCTTGTCTTCAAACAAACCAGAGTACAAACATGCAAACAACATATGGTTGTTGTTTTTCTAATGCAAATAGCAACTGTTTGTTGTTTGCTCAAAACCTAAATTTGGATGTGTTTTCTCCTGGGTTTCTCTAGATTTGGATGGGGAAGGAGAGAAAGTTTGTGGGAATGGACACATAGAGCTATTCCTCATTGGTTAAAGGAAATTGTCTCAGAGTTGTGGGAATCCTGCTTGGGAAGTCACTAAGAGAATCAGCTGCGAGTCAGCCCCTCCCTAGCAGTCTGCTTTAAAATAGGAGTTACATTATGTTTGCATATATACAATTGTATTTGTACCTTTAAGCATAGAAGCATACAGACTTGCTTGACACTGAGATAGACAACATAAATTTAATGAAATAAACCAATACATAAATTGCTCCAAATTCATAGGGAGAGAAAGAATCTGGACCAAAAATAAAGTGTCAACACTTTTGCCTATCAAAAATTCTGTGCAAATTCAACCCAAAGTGTGACAGAGATTCCATACCCCATGCACTTATTTTTCATATGGAGGAACAACCTTATCTGGTGGGACTACAAATAACTGTTTTAAACATGTCAGGTCTGCAAGGAGTGACAGGGAAGAAAACTCATTTGACCCTCTCTTTTTTTAAAAGTAATTTTAGACAGTTTTCAATAATCTTGTAATTTCATAACAACAGAGATTTCAAAAATAGCTGTGGTGAGATACAAATATGTCAGTCAAATGTCACTTAAAGATTCAGTTCACTGAATTTCATTCAGAGCATTTTAGATACGATCCTATAAAAAAATCACTTAGTTCTTTACACACAAGAGGGAACAGGAGACTTTTAAAAAGCAAATGATGAAGAAAGCAAAGCTGACAGCAGCAAAAAAAAAAAAAGAGTTGATTTGAATCTTTCAGGCTGATTGCAAAATTTTCTTTCAGAAAAATTAAGAAATGAAAGATAAGCTTGTAAATAAATCATGTGCATGGTTTACTACAAAGTAAACCTTGTATTCCCCATTTACAAAGTCGTTTTACATAAATAACATATGTGATAGAATTATAGTACAAATTCCCAGGAGGGAGGGAGTTGCAAGCCACAGGGGTTGCAAGCCAGTGACTCCTGTGCTGGTCCCAAGCCCGGATAAATAGAGAGGATTGCATGGGGAAGGACATCCAGCATAAAAACTTGCCAAATTTAAACGTGAGACTCATCAGTATGAATTCCGCACCAGATTGGTCGAGGCCCTAGTTGCTAGGTGGAAACAGATAATGCGCTATGGTAACCCTTATGGGAACAGCCGAGAGGAGGAGGAGGAGGAGGACGTTCCAGAGGAATAAAGAGGCAATTCACTTCAGACAGTTTGTGTGAGAAAAAGAGAGTGAAGAGTGTTTCCCAGAGTGTATAGTTCAGGTAGGTAGTAGTTTGCTACCTTGATAGCAAAGTGGTTAGAATACAGTATTGCAGGCTAATTCTGCCCACTGCCAGGAGTTCAATCCTGTCTGGCTCAAGATTGACTCAGCCTTCCATCCTTCTGAGGTCAGTAAAATAAAATTCCAGATTGTTGGAGACAATATCTGACTCTGTAAACTGCTTAGAGAGGGCTGTAAAGCACTATGAAGCAGCATATAAGTCTAAGCGCTATTGCTATTTGACAGGACCATGTATGAAGACTAAGTGTCATCTGGGGTCAATATTCTATTTATAGAGTTTTCTGATTATTATTAAGCTATCATATTATTATCATTAAGATGAGACCTTGTATGATACAGAATATTAGTAATAAAGAAGATAAAGAAGATGAGAGGGGAAAAAATGAGAAGCAGGAGAATCCTGACAAAGATGTCCTAGATTGCACAGAAGCAAAATGACCAGCTCCTCCTCCCTCCACCCACAAAAAAGTGATGATATTCCTGATCAACTCAATGTCTGACAATGAGAAATTTTGAAAGTTCAGACAAGGGCATTTTAGGAAGCTTCCTTTTCATAATCATCCATCTTCATTGACTGAAGCTTTACTACCAGAGACAGTTCTTATCCCCTGTGGACTGGAGGTTTATGTTAATTATTATTATGTGCTTCTGTAGAAAAGGAAGAAGCTCCTATAATCTTTACCATGTGCACTTAACACAACGCAAACATTGAGATGTATAGTCTCATCCACTAGGGGAAGTAAAATCAAAATCCTATTAACAAGCTGTGCCATTGTAATGATGAAAAGTGTCATCTGTTTTACAGCAGATGGTATTGTTCTTGGGGGTATGATTCATCATGTGCTATTTTCTGCATCGTATCATATAGAGAAGCAGTATAGTGTCAGCAGGATTTGCAAACTTGATCTTTTTCAGTTTGTTCTGAATCTGCCTATGCTCATATTTCAGCATAAACCCCTGAACAAGACAAAGCAATATCCAGACAGTATAGCACAAAAAAGGAGGGACCAGACATAAAGTAGGAAAATCAGTGCCATCTATTGCGGAGCAGGCAAAGAAAAAGTATGTCCCAGATAGAGAATGGCACCATGGGATCCAATAGAATTCATAGAAGATTTTACAACCAATAAGGAGTTGTCAAAAAAAAAAAAAAAGCTTGAAAGGAAATAATAGAAGTCTTGTGGCAAAAATCAAAAAGACCAGAAAAGTAGCAGGTTGGGATAAAAAAGCTTACCATACTATACTCAGGGATAAAGGATATGGAGTTTTGGAAAACTATTGGATCACATACACCATAGGTGCATTTTCAAACTCCTTGTGGTGGCATTGTGAAATTTTACTATTGGAATGTACAATATGGAATGTCAAATGCCTTTGGTATAAGATACTGAGAAGATCTGATATAATGGACCCCACTTATACAGTTTTGATTATTTTAAAACAACTCTGCTCATCTTCTGGAGCTTTTGGTATTTTATAGTATTTGCTCAATTTATTTGTTAATGTTTTGGGTACAAGGTTGGATTGATTATTTATTGACACTCTTAGTTACCCAGAGCCTTTAGTAATGAGCAACAGGCAAACAAAGTGAATAAAGAAATACATAAATCAACAACCAAGCTAGTGGCAGTTTGCCTTGATGGGGTACTAGGCAACTTGGACAAAGTGAAAGCCATGGAAGGAACTGCCCCTTTACCAAATGCTTATTGGAAATTTTAGAACTGTTGCTGGAACAAAATACCTTATGCCCATTAATGGAATTCTGGATTATCTAGAATTGCTCTTGAAGTGTAACTAATCTGTCCTATTAATTTGCATTGTCTGTGGTGTACAGATATAATGGTATGTGAGAATGACCTTGGCAGACAGGGGAAAGAAATGCTTCCTAGGAAGCAATCAGATAAGGGAGGAGAAGAGCTGGAAGCTGCATAACAGGCAGAGAAAGTTTCCAATTTCATTCTCAATTGTCGATTCCCATTGGAGTAATGGGTAACAACATTCTGTAAGTTAGCTCATTTGAAATACCTTGGGTGAAAAAGTTTTGCTAAATTATGCACTGCTTCACCAGTTAAAGGTTACAGAAATAAGAGTTTTAGTAATATATATACTAGTTTTAGTTCTACTAATGTTCTGCTAATGTTATTATACACATAGCTGTACTGACATTCTTTTTGTATAGTATGATACTTTGCAAAATCCAATTTAGATTGGTCTCTGGGTCCAGAGTTTTAATCTTCTGAGCTTTCGGACTCATGCTGGAGTCCATTCTCAGGGAACTTCTCTCTACTGGAAGATGTGCTTTGGGCTATTCTATGTGTCACATTGATGTAATGCTTTCCTATTGGTGATTGGTGTGTTGATGGCCAGTGATTCGCCATTGTTTCTTTATGCTGCCAAGGCTTCAGCTACTAAATATCTGATAAGCTGGTGGTAAATCAGCAGTCCTGTTGACTAACAAAGAACCCATCAATCATTTCCCTAGGTACCTTTGTACTTACATGACCAACAATCTTAATACATGGGAATGAATAAACACCTCAATAAGTTTCCACAGAAAAATCAATCTTGAACATTCATTAACAACTGGTCTCAGATTCTTTCTATATGAAGAAAAACATCTCCTGTTTTCATGTAAAATAAGGCAGAAAATAAATCTTCCCTTTGGTTGCATAGAAAAAAAGGTGATATAAAATAATGTATACCCAATTCCTGTCCTGATCTCTATTTAGAAATTAACTCCAAACAGACTTCTGGAAATGATATGGTGAACTGAAGATGGCTTTGCAAAAGGATTACTGATGAGCACAGCAAAGAACCAAGGAACCAGTAAGTAGATTAGTTAGTTCTTTGGAACCTTTCCAGGTAAGGAGAGGATGGGAGAATATCCACATGAGTTCCAGATGGTCACTCCCCATGAGAAAACTGTATGGAATTTTTTTTTTAAGATTTTTTTTACTGCTTTATTATTTTTATAAACAAATCAAGGTAAAAAACAGCACTATGAGACAAGATTAGCCATCTTGCCAACCACAGCAGAGACTCATAAAGACATTAAGTTCACAAGCCTCACTTTCTAATCACTTTTGGAAATTGTTCATCACCTACTCTGAAGCTACTACAGACTTTAGAATAAGAAGTTTGAAAACACTGGGCGAGTCTTCCTTTAATCCTGAATGAAAGAATAATTTAATTATAAGCTTAAAAATTTAAAGAATATGAAATAAATAGCAAAAAGCTACATAAGGTTTTCAACTTAGAAAGTTACAAATAAAATATAGTTTCAGATAAAATTAGACTACTAAAAGTTTTACAATAAGATTATCCAGTTTTTCAGAGGAAATAGATCCTGCTTTGGTTTTTACAAGATACAAAATATAAATAATTTTATGATTCAAAAACTGGACATTAGCAGGATCTAAAAATGTTAGGTAGAGGGAAGATATACAGGGCAGCAAGATTGTTATGACTATCAAAGGAAACTTTGAAAAATAAAATCAGAAAATAGTAGGTATGGTATCAAAATGTCTGCTTCTATGGATAGACTATATTCCAAAATTGTTTCTGAAGAAATGTGAGATACAGAACAATGTTTTTCTGAAAAGATACAAATGGCATTGAAAGTGGATTTATAACTGACAGAGAATGATTTATGAAAGGATGTTTCAAAGATTCTACCAAAAAAACCTGTCTGATGATTTAAAATTTAAAAAGGAAATGACAAACCAAGAGAGTAACCAGAATAATTTTTTTTACCCGAGTTTTTTCGAGTATTTTTATACTTGAGTTTTGTTGGAACCTGAAGAATTTTGCAATGGAAAATAGAAGACATGAATAGAAATCAAATATTTTGCCTACCTAATATTATTAAGAGTGCTAGAAGTAAAAAGAAGAGATGTATTTCATCAAGATTAAAATAATGTATGTAATTGCTTCTGGATATCATTTATAGACTTTCTGCTGATACCAAGAATGAAAAGATTGTATTTTATATATTTATCTAAAGATAAGTATGAGATATGAAGAGATAAATCATTGTAACTTTAGAGAAGATAAATAATTATTAGATTCATTTATGCTTGTTGTGATGAAGATTAGAAATCACTTCTTTATATATTTCGTTTTTTATTACAGACTTGCTTTCCCTTTCTCTTTTCTTTTTTTCCTTGCACTTTTTATTCCTTTTCTCTATTCCCTTTTCTTTCTTTAAGTTTAGTTGATATTAGAGTTTACTATTATAATCAACATTAACTATGTATACTATATATGTATGTGTGCATGCATGCATGCATGTATTTTAATGTACAACAAGAACTTTGGGCTGCATGTCCTGGTTCTGTGTCTAACCTTATAGCCAGATTCCACTGTAATTTGTTTGTTTGATTGTTTGTTTCCCACCTTATTATTTTTATAAATAGCTCAAGGTTCAGAACAAATCCAAAATACCTTCCTCTTCTTATTTTTCCCTCAACAACAACCCTTTAAGGTGAGTTGGGCTGAAAGAAACTGACACACTCAAAGTCACTCAGCTGGTTTTCCTGGTTAAGGCAAGACTAAAACATACAATCTCCTACTTTGTAGCCATGATGCCTTAGCTATGAGAAACCAAACTGAAAAAATGGTACTGTCTACCTATACTGTGAGAGAGCAAGGATGAACACATTATATTTTTGTAAGGCTCTTATGTGTTTCTAGAGTAGACTAATTCAAAGTAGGTAGCTTAAAGTCAGCATGCTGTGACCAGATTGTGTAGATAAGATCATTGTGGTACGTGATAATAGCATTCCTATGTTGGGGACTCTATCTCCCCTGAACCCAATATCTCTATTTTGTTAACTCAAATTTAGATTTCAAGGTATTAAGCCTGTCTACTGCCATACTAGCCAGCCTGAGCTCTATGATAATCAATAAGGCAGCTTTTGCAGTTCTGCTATGGAAACATATTACATCTATTTTTGCTTTTTCCATGACAGAAACCCTGTTGTAAAAAACAATTGTGGAGTTATTCTGCTCTAATCCTCACTTACCAACTGCCTTATTTAATGACCATTCAAAGTTCCAAGAGTGTTTTCAAAAAATTAGCTTTGCAACCAATCCTTACTTTTATGACTATCACAGAATCCCATCATGTCACATGATTGCTTCGTAAATGGCTTGCACAGTGGTGGGATGCAAACAGTTTTACTACTGGTTCAGTGCATGTGGCTTCTAAACTGCAAGTATTGAACTTACCTGAGGCAGGACAGGTGAGTAGGAAGGCTGTGGAGTTGTGGAAAACAGGGGTGGGTGGGCAGAGCCAAATTCTCATAGCCACTACTGACTCACTAAAACCGGTGCAACCAGGCTGAATACCATCACTGGGCTTGCGACAAAGATAGGTTATAGATAAGAATGAAATGAGTCACAGTTCACGATGGTGGTTAACCTAACAACTGCAGTGATTTGCTTAACAACCAAAGGGGAAGTGATGTCACAAGCCTGTCATCTAGTAAACATGGCTCTTTGTGACAAGAATTGCTGGTCCCAACTGTGATTGTTAAGCACCTATAGTCCTTACAGTTTAGCAGACAACTTCAAATATGCTTATTTACCTAAATTATCAGTGATTTTTTAAAAACACTTTTAACATTTTAATTGCTTTTAAATTAATTGTTTTATTGTTTCAATAGTTCGTTTTAGTTGAACATGTGCTGTTTTACTGTATTCTTATAAGCTGCTAAGAGTGGTTAAGGAGATGGCTAGTCTGTAATACTCTTAAAAGAAGATGATCCTGGTAAATAGCACCTGGAGAGCTTTATTGGTTAAGAAGACTTTTATAGATAGTCATGCTCCATATATGGATGAAGAATTTAGTAACTCATTTTTCCTAGAGAACTGTAGTACAACAATTAACTGTCGCCTTATAACAGAGGGTCATCATCGCATAATGTATTGTGACTTTTTTCCCCTTCACTAAACCAGGTGTGGGTGTGGCCAGCATGTGACGCATCTGGCCAGTAGGCCACAAGTTTGACACCCCTGCCTCATAAGAAATATCAACCCTGCCTAGTTCCTCTAATTAAATCATGAACAAATCCTGCAAAAAAGTAGAATAAATTGCTATCAGTGTACCCATGAGGTTTAGTTCCATAATGCTTTTACTTCAAAACTGTATTATTGGTGTTTTCATTTATTATTATTTCTTTTTGTATAGAACTGCTTGATATGATCAGAAAGCACTTCCTAGAATTAATGCCTTGAATATGTCAAGTTTCATTAGTATATTATGCACTTTGGAACCCAGAGTCTCTGTATATGCAATTATTTGTCAGATATCTCACTTTTACACTTGATATAGGTTGTGTTACTAATTTGCCTTGCACATCTACTTCTGGAAGAAGATTCATCCCACTTGACAAGGTGATGACACAGGTAACCAGTGTGTGCAGTTACATAGACACCTTCGAAAGTGATATGTAGTATTTTCTTTGTGAATGTCAAGTGCTTTTGTGAGATATAGCAGAATTTAATGACACCCTGCAAATAATACCTGCTAATGATGCCTTCTTTCAATTCTCTTACAGAAAATGGACTAGTGAATTTGGAAAATCATAGGATTTAACTCCAATGCATGACTGAAATGCAGATTAAATATGCTGTGCTTAAAAGTATGTCACGAATTGATGTTTGTCACATGACCAGCCTGCACAATCTAATTACCATTAATTAATTGACCATTTTACATTATGGTTTGTGCTCATTGTCTGAAATGTATCCTTTAAAAAATGTTGAATTTTTTATGAAAAAAAATATTTTCAGCTGTATAAATAATACTTGACTTACAATTCATTTAGTGACATTACAATGGCACTGAAAACAAATGACATTCAATTGGTCCTTGCACTTACAACCATGGTAGCATCCCATGGTCATGTGATCAAAATTCAGGTACTTGGCGACTGATATCTCTCTATTTACAAGGGTTGCAATGCCTAGTGGTCACGTGATCACCATTTGTGAGCTTCCCAGCCAGCTTCTGATAAGAAAAATCTATGAGGAAGCCAAATTTGCTTAACAATTGCATGATTCACTTAACAACTATAGCCAGATGCTTAAACATGGCAAAAAAGTTCATGAAATTGGGTGTGACTCAACAACTTCCTAGCTTAGCAATGGAGATTCTGATCCCAATTGTGACAATAAGTTCTAGGATTACCCATATAGCATTATTAGACAGCAAATTAACTTAACCAGGTATGAAGAAAACATGAACTATGCTATACTCAAACTGTTTTTCTCAATTTATGAGAGCATGAAGAATCTATTATGTGTGGCTTGAGGGTGTTGGATCTGTTTATTTTATAGATGTTGTGATATGATGTTCTGGTCATTAGCTTTCCTCCTCAACAAAATTAGTGAGGTTCTTCACAGACAATGGAATGTTTTTTTCATGGATTACAATTTATGTCATGGTGGATATCTTCATTTTAACAGAGAGAGGGGGTGGTAAGAAAGGAGATATATGCAGTGTATATGAAAAGGTTACTTCCTTTCCAAGCCTCACAACAAGTCCTGGAAAATGTAAAGATTGTTAACAATATATTGTCCCAAGATCTTTGCTCAGAAAACTTTCCTACTAAAATAGCAACAACCCAGAATTTAAAAGTCAGTCAGTCAGTCAGTCAGTCTGTCTATCTGTCTCGGTCTCTCCCTCTCTTTCTCTCTCTTCCTTATAATGCAGGTTTAATTTTATCATATGAAAATTATATACAGAGTTGCATCCATAGAGCCACCCAGCAGATAGCTGCACTGCCCAAATTCCTTTCTGTCTATGGTGAGGAAATAAATGTCTGAAAATAATGGAAATTGTGCTTTATTCAAAAGGGGAAGATTGCAATTGCCAACATCATAGACATTGATGAAGCATTTGGATTATCATCCTATCTTCTTATATGTTTTCTATTATTCCTTACTTAGCCCTAGTAGAGGTTTTGGGGGATATGGACAAAAGAAGAATGAAATTATCTGCCTTGTGAGCTTCCTTCTGTACAAATCTAATCATTCAACTTTAATAACATAGTGCGATATAATTATGTAAACCATTGAAAACTTATAAAATGCACAGAGAGGGAAACATTTAACCTGAAAATATCTCCATACAGATTGCCAGAAAAAAATCTCTGAAATAGATAGTTGTCGAAAAGCAGGTTCAGAGAGGAATAAAAGAAAACATATTGGATTAGGAAGGTACCAAGAGAAAATCCATAAAATCTCCAATCCTCAAACAAAATTTTATATCATTGGCAGATTTATGCTGATCTTGGAGTAGAGTAAAAGTTATAAATTCTGTTTTAATGGCATTTTTGAAGGAAACATTTTGCTCTGGTAATTTCATGTGATGGCCTAATTAGGCTTAGAGGATGCATAGTATTTTTTAAAAAATTAAAAGAGCTTTAGAGTCATGGTGGATGCTGGATAATGGATCTTATACTATCTTTTGGAGTACTAATATTGTTTATGATGTGTCTAGGGTTAAAGCCTTCAGGATGCAGATGATATTACGATATAAGAAAAGAAAATCCAGATAGGATTACATTAGGAACATGGAATAAAAAAAAACACAAGAAGAAAAAGTATTAGAGAGCTACTAGAGATGACGAGAAACTGTACTCCACAACATCTGTAAAGACATCAAAGTTGGAAAGAGACATAGAAAAGCAAGGGAAGTCTTTCAAAAGATGTCTGAACTTACAAATTAACCTGATTCCAAACTTGAATTGATATGCTTATGGATGCCAATGGACAAATAATACCCAATCAAAGGAGATCAAACAAAAATGAAATGGGTATAATGAATAATGAGTATAATACTTATATATACCAACATCCAAAATATCTTATAAAATATTCTCTACTTACAAGAATCTCTGGTACTAGAATATAGAAGTTAAATCAGTATTCTGGTCATTGCCAAGTTAAAAGTCTGCAGGAACCCACTGAAATGTAGCAAGCAACAGAAAAGGAATCAGTCAAGTTTCTATCTAAGAAATGCCAGCAAATCTGGAGAATGATGTAGTGGCCAACAGATTGGATGATGTTCAATTACATTCCAATACCTCCAAAAGGAGACTTAACTGAGTATGCAAATTACTGTAGAATATTCTTAATTTCACGTGCAAACAAAATAATTCATAAATATGAAACATTGTTGGTGATTCATGCTGGATAATTTACAAAACCAAAGAATATCAAATGTATGTTCAGTGTGAGTATAGTATTAATCATATCAAGCTGTGAAATATGCTTAGAAAAATGGAACATGTACTGTAATTGTCCTCATGAAAAACTTATACAGAAGTCAGAAAGTCACAGTTAAATACAGATCATGTTGAAACAAACTGATTCCAGGTTGGCAAAAGAGTGCAACAAAGTTGAAAATACTTCCTTTAATTAATCAATTTATATGTGGAATATATTGTATATTAAACTGGATTGGAACAAGGTAAGTATTTTAAAACATCAATAACTCTATTATGCTGATAACCCTATTTGATAGTCAAAATGCAAAAGATCTGTAAGCTCTAGCAGAAAAAACTCAAGGGGCACATTTAAAAAAAATGGGACTTAATTAATATAAACAGACAAAACTAATGACAACTAGCCTTAAAACTGTATCAGGATATTGGAGTGGTGGATAATTTCTGCCTTTTATGATCAACCATCAGCAGTAAACAAACAAGTAGTCAAGAAATAAATCAGAGATTAGCACTTGGTAGATCAACCATGAAGGCATTGGAAAAGATATCCAAATGCCATAATGTTCTATACCAGAAAAATCAGAAATGTGCAAACCAGTGTATTCCCTGTTACACTCTTACTGTAAATGTAAGTTGGACATTGAAGAAGCAGGATAGGAAGATTACTTGCATATTTGAACTTCAGTGTTAGAGAAGACTCCTGAGGATAGTGTAGACACTCAAGAAAACAAACCAGTAGAAATCAATCTAGATTTGTCACTCAAGGCACAAATGACCAGGCTCAAATCTTCGTACTTCAAACACACTCTGCAAGAGTATTCTGTAGAAGACTTTAATGCTGGGAAATTTGGAAGGGGAAGAAAAAAAATGTGAAAATGACCAGTAGCAAGGTAGATGGATTTAGTTACAGTGGTGATCAATCAATCAATCAATTAAAGAATTCAGCTGAAACCTCTTCTTCTGGTTTATATTCTGTCCTAATTCTGAAATGGATAAACTTAATTAATCACAAGAAACTATATTACTCTGGACTTTTCTCAATTTTTCAGTCTCAAAAAATATTAATAATACAACTGTTTTATCTTTTGGGTTGTCCTGTTATTCAACTGCTAAAGAGCAAAAAGTTCTGAGTGTGTATGTGTGTGTGTGTGTGCATTTGCGTAAAGCTATTTTGGGAACATAGGATTTAATCATAGCTCTGAAAGCCATTGTTTGTTTCCTCTCCTATCTTCCCACTTCCTATCAGATTATTAGCCTGTTCTTAAGAAGGCCTTGGGGATCGAATATACTCCTTGTCTCCCATGAATATTAATAACTCTGTTTATCCTAAGGGTGTGCTTTGTATTCACTTCAAAAGAAAACTCATAAAGGACAAGCCCTCTTCCCCAAAGAAGGCTGTAATGTATATGATGCACAAAACAAATGAGGGAGATGAGTGCATACTTTCAGAAGGAGTCTGACTGAGAAGGTTGAATGGCTATGACCTCTTAATAATATCCATCTCAGTTAGCACCATTTGGGAAAGACAAAGAATAAAGTCATATCAGTTTTCTCCATAATATTCAATACAGCATCCAGTAAAAAGTGAGACTGGGCATAGGTAGCATTGTGATATTCAGGGAATAATTAATTTCTCAATTTCTCAACAGTCTTTGGACCATTTTTTACTTTAATAAGAGGACTCATTACAAGAAGTGAAAGAAAGTTCATCTGTTCTTAATTAAAAATGAGGGATGATTATGATTCTTGTTCATTTATGTGAAACAATGAAAGAAAAATTAGTATTCTGGAGGAGGCAAAATAGCACTTCACTGAATGTAAGTAGAAACATTTGGAAAACATTTTTTTTATTATTTTCAGTTCCCTTTAGAAATGTAGCCAATTGTCTTTTGTTTTCTATTTATAGTAGAATATTCATTCTATTTACTTATTTTAACCCATACCATTTAAATTTAACTTTAAAGTCCATCTTACATTCCTTGAATAACATGTTAAAATTATGAAGCAATGGAAGATAAGGATATTACTTTGGGCATTATAAACTAAAATATCTGGATATTAATCACAATTAATATTTCTATGTAGTATTTCTACGATAGTCTTCCATAATGGTATCAGAAAGTACCAGAATGAAACTAGCTTTTTTCCAGTTCTTTTTTTTCCCTTGAATCTATAGAAATGTACAGTACATGGCTTCCTTTCTGCTTGATTAATTTACCAAATAACATGAGGTTGCTATCCTCTCCTACGAACTACATAGATAAGTTAAGATGGTGCATCTGACAGCTGCCTTGGTGAAATGCTCTCTAATGGCTTCTTTATTTTTTATTAGGTTATATCATAGCTCAAGATTTAAAATGGACACCTAATATCAAAAATGTCATCAAAAAAGCACAACAAAGAATGTTTTTTTCTGCACCTATTCAGAAAGCTCAAACTGCCCAAGAGTTGCTGATACAGTTCTACAGAGGAATTATTGAGTCTGTCATCTGCATCTCTATAACTGTCTGGTTTGGTTCTGCAACCCAACAAGACAGACACAGACTACAGAGGATTAGAACTGCAGAAAAAAACAATTACTACCAACCTGCCTTCCATTGAGGACCTGTATATTGCATGAGTCAAAAAGAGAGCTGTGAAAATATTTACAGACCACTCATATCCTGGACACAAATGGTTTCAACTCCTAACCTCAAAACAACACTATAGAGTTACAAAGTCTGCATTACTGTTATTCTTTTCATCATTCCTATCACCTATGTCCTCCCCATATGACTATAACTTTGTTTCTTGTATCATTATGATTTACATTGATTATTGTTTCCTAGTATGATTTGATTGCTTATTTGTACCCTATGACCATCATTAAGAGTTGTATCTTATGATTCTAAACGAATGTACCTTTTCCCTTTATGTACATTGAGAGCATATGAATCAAGGACAAATTCCTTGTGTGTCCAATTGCACTTGGCCAATAAAGAATTCTATTCTATTCTATCCATAGAATAAGTTTTCTTCAACCAAATCTGTCTTTCCTTTTTAGGTACTATAAAAATAATGTTTTGGGAAAGTTCATTAAACACCATGAATCTTGGTGAAGGAAATGTTAAATGCACATTTGATCATATAAAGGATATTTAACTTTTCCAACAAAATAATATTCCAATGAATCTGTGATTCGCCTAGTTGAGAATCTTCTACCTGCCTGATATTAGGCCTCATATATGTTTAACAACTCATCCATGTTTTTCATGTCAAGGAATTCAAAACCAGACAATATAATAAAAACAACCAGTTTGTTGCTGTTTTTTTTAAATGTTGCATAAAGCTGTCAATATTATTAAGGATGAAATAGAGTCTCCGTGTTCAAAAACAATACACACAGCTGTAATAATCTATTAATCTCAATTAGCACAGAATATTAACTGACATAGCCAAGTGGAAACATATTTTACCAATTGCCTTTTTATTTACAATTCAAAATGTTTGGCTTAATTTTAAAATCCTAGAAAGGAGGCTCCATTTTTAGAAAATATGTTCCTTCCTATTTCAGTTTAACCTTGTCTTATATCTTCAGGGAAGATTCTTTCCTCACATCCTTCTTAAGGATAATTTGCTTTGCACTAAGAATATTTTCTAAGAAGGTAACCCCTACTTTGAAGTTAATTCATATTATTTGACAGGATATAAAAATTGGCTGTGTATGTAGCCTTGTAAGGGGGATACAGGGGCCCACAAAGCCAAGAAGCTGGTTGGCCCCAGGAGAACTCACCAACACCCCCACCTGCATTAACAGCTCCTAGTCTCTCCGCCTTGGAACTCTTGATTTTTTTATAATTTTATGGTGGTGTTTTACATTTAAAAATAATAACCTTAAATTATTTGGTTTTTAATGTTTTATTATATTAATTAAATGTTACACTGCCCAGATCCAGACTGTCCAGAGATTCCCCCATGAGGCAGAAGGGTGGTTAAGAAATTTAATAAACAAACAAATAAAAAAATAGAGGGGACCAGATATCTGCACTATTATGTAACCAGCTGTAATAATATTTCAGCTATGTGTAAGAACTGAATCAATTTATTTCTAGCTTGGTTGAATTACATATATTGGTTGCCACCATCAGCCACCCACCGGCCAGTGTGTTACCACAAGGCGGGCCTCCTTGGGGTTCCGTTGCCTGGACGTTGTTGTCTGGCAGCCCCGAGGGTTCGAGCCTTCTCTGTGGGGGTACCTTCCCTTTGGAACAAATTGCCCCCAGAGATCCGGACCATCACAGACCTGTGGACCTTCCAGCGCGCATTAAAGACCCATCTGTTTCAACAGGCCGGTCTGGCCTAGCATTAATTACTTGGGGATGGTAATAATTGTTTTAAATTTTATAATTTTTATAATTT
>JAEANM010004744.1:0-20410 GCA_017656035.1 Myanophis thanlyinensis
ATGGTATAGTGATGATTTTTATTATTATTATCTATTTGTAATAAGAAAACTGAATAAAATATATTTGTGAAAAAAAAGAATTAGGAGCTAAAGTTCTAGAAGTGGAACATATATTTGAGGATTTTGATTGTATACATAGTAGAAGTTGTCATTGTTTAGTCTCTTCAGTGCTATATAACTGACTGTGAATCTAATTATAATTAACAAAGGACATCTTCCCTCTCTTGAAATGAAATTGAATGGTATCTGACTATGTTTCAAGCCTTGGTATTTGTCCCTCTTTCAAGGATATAGAGTCTAGTGTAGCATTATTCTTCGGTTGGAATAACTATTACGGTAGCTTCCACCAACTTGACTATGGATAAGTCCAATATACCATATCTCACAAGCAACAGGTTGGGAAGCAATACAGGTAATTGATTTAAACCAACTATGACTAGTCATAGTTACAATGGCACTGAAAAAGTGACACGACTGTTTTTCACATTTATAGCCCTTTGTAGCATGATCACATGATCAAAATTTGGCAGCTGGCTAATATTTCTGACAGTTAGTGTCCTGGAATCATGTGATCACCATTTTCAACCTTTTGGTAAGCAATGAATGGGAAAGCCAGATTCACTTAACCTTGTTACTAAATTAACAACTGCAGTGATTCACTTAACTGCGGCAAGAAGGATTGTAAAATGAAGCAAACAATTGGAGCAACAATTAACAACTGTTTTGCTCAATTTCAGAAATTTTGGGCTGAATTGTGATCACAAATTGAGGACTGCCTGTAGTACATTATTTACCATGCTCCTGACTTTTGTCTTCCAAGAGCCTTTTCTGAGTGGCTCTTTGCAGAGGTTAGAGAGGAAGCAACTATAAAAGTCCTTCTTTTCTATGATACTCTTTGAAGTATCTTGAAAAAGGTGAAATAATTGTTCAGCCCTGAGAATGTAGAAAGGGTGGAAGAAACTCAGAATAAACCCACCTGTTCTACTTAGAGAGACAATGAAAATGGTGATATTTCCTACAACAATAAGGGAGTATTCATGGCACACCTGCAGTGTTTGTTTTTTAATCTGGCCTACATACTGGAACTATCCAAATAGTAATGTTTTTATTTCCAGCTGGGTCATTTAGTTAGATATTTGTGTTTTAACTAAGACTTTTTATTGCCTATTGCTCTTGCTACATTTTTATTATTTGTATGTACATATTACACTATAAAATTCAGTGGTTATAAAAGTGAGTGCTAGGGCCAGTTTAACAAACTGCTCATAATATTATTTTCTTAATTCTGCTTCTATGATCTATTCTATTGGGATCAGTCTTGATGTTCCATATAAATAAGAATATTAGTATTGTTAAACATAAGCTATTATAGTTTTTATTCAGGGTGATTGCCTATAGGCTAGGGCTGTCCTCTTTTGAGCAACAAAGCATACTGGAAACTCTTATATACACTTTACATTGACAAGCCCAATGCCTTGTCAAAAGAATCTTCTAAGTTTTTAAAGAACCAGGCTTAAATAAGTAGCTGAGCATCAATAACATGGAAACAAAGACTATGAAAATATTAGCTTACTTTAAAAGTTTTATTAGATGATTTCAAATGCAGAGTAGAAGGATTCTGTATTTCTATCACTCTGCTTCACATAAAACATTTCAGTGCTTCATTTCACAACAATAGCAGCTCTAGGATGTAGAGATATAAGAAGAACCCATGTAGTCCAAAAATTTATGCTTAAATCCAATTCCGCTCTCCCCCCTTCACTTACAGCCACCTTTCTATGGAGCCTTGCTGACCCTGGCGTTCTCCAGCTTTGCTGACTAAAATCCCCAACCTTTCCTAAGATGCTATTTTGAGAGAACATCCTCTTTGTGACTAATTCCATTAACAGAGGCTGCCGAGACCCATTTTAAGACTCATCATGAATGCTGAGCTTCCATCCCTATACAGTCCATCAGGTCAGGGACGGGTGGTGTATTTTGCGAGTTGTATCCAGCCCAATACATTGAAGAAGCCCCACAGTAGCTTTTTCCGTGTTTCCCGGGAGCAAACTAACGCAACATCACAACCGGAAACGTCTCCTGGTTGGGGGGGGGGGGTTGATGGAAAGGTAGGGCGGAAAGAAAGAGCAGCCATCTTTGAATAGGTCTCAGGGACCAGATCCATCAAGTTCCAACCCAGGAATGTAACAACCTCGGCGCCCTCTGCTGACGGAGCGCCAGACCCTCTTTTCTCCTAACGCGCCGGAACTACAACTCCCAGAATTCCCAGCCGAGAATTTGGGAAAAGTAGTCCGAGAGCCCGAGCACGAAGAAGACGTTTTCTCTTCCTCACCTCCTCGTTCTTCGATCCTACCTTCTGCTTTCCTTCTTCCGGCCAGCCCGCTCGGCCTCATCCGGGCACTAAAGAAACTCCTACTCTACTTCGGCCCAGCCCAACCAGGGTCGCTGTTGCCGCCTCTCTCCTTAGGTGGAGGGAGAGGCGTTAGCTACAATTTGGCATGCGCCTACTGGGCATCAAGCTGCGCGGAGACTCGTGAGGTGTTTTGCGAACCTGGAGCCCACGAAATGCATTAGGATTACGAATTGCAGCCTTCCCAATGGCCAGACTGGTGGGGGATTCTGGGAAATTGTGTCCCCTTCAACTGGAGGAATACTAGCATCTGTTATTTCTTCTCTGGTTGGATTGACACAGACAAAAGTAGGATGAGTAATCACTAAACTACAGAACAGGATTCCTTTTGTGTGCTTTGCTTTTGAAGAAGAGCCTAGCCTACCATTTTTATGCACAACCCTCTCATTTGTATGTCTTAAGCGTTTTGCAAAAAAAAAGAAAAGAAATACCTCTTCAGCTGGCAGTTTATATTGAGGCTTGGTGTTGTAGAAAGTAGGAAAGAATAAACTAGCAGCAAAGTAGCTGGTCTTCATTATAATGGCATGGATGCACAATTGGAAGAGTTGGACCAGATTAGGGACAGATCAACATGGGAAAAATCAATCTATGTAGTTGCCAGGAATCAGTGACATCTTCACATCCGATCAATAAATCTGTTGTAGAAGGATGTTTTCCATAATGTGGTTGCAAAAATCCAGGAGACAGCAAAAGATTGGCAAAAGAACTTCTGGCAAAAGTTTTCTCCTATCTAGTGGTGCTTTGGATTTTCTTCATCCCAGATATACAGGGTGTTTCAAAAAGAATAATCCAATTATAAAACATATTTGTAAAACGACAAATATCTTGTGAAAGGTGTGTTGTTGTAATGTAATGTGGCCTAGAGTTTTAGTGGCCTAGATGAGCTCAAAAACAGGATAGCAGCAGCTATCAGAGAATATTAAAGAAGTTACTTTGCAAAAGGTATAGGACGAGTTTAGCTATCGTCTTGATGTTGTCCATGCTGCTGATGGAGGATATATAGAGCATTTGTAATTGAAACTTTGTTATTTTGTTAGTATTTTGCACTTTGTTCCATTATTGTAATGGGTTGTAATCAATAAATACGTGTCAAAATTTGGTCATCTCTGGTCTCTTTAAATTACCTTCCGGGCAGATTTTAAGCAACTGATTCTGCCTTGAGAATCAGATTTGACATCCCGTGCCCACAGTGACATCTCCAGAACATTGAATATTGAATGATACAGTGCTACTCCAGCTCATACTACTGTAATTCCCAAAGCAGAGAGCCAATATTTCACTTCTCCATTATACTTCAAATAAGAATAGATTGTATAAATGATGAGAATGAATGGCTGTGACTCAGTGGGTGTTATTTGTCATAATAGAGGTTTCTGTTGAAAAAAAAAAGACATTTGAATGATATATTTGTGAAAGTGAGAAGCCTTCACCTACTAAGGAGCCCTGATAATTATAATGCACTATTGCAGACAAATTCTGCTCACAGTCTGTAGTTCAATCCTAATAGACTGAAGGTTAACTCAGCCTTTTATCCTTCTGAGATTGGTAAAATGAGGACCCAGACTGTTGTGGGCAATATGCTGACATTGCAAACCTCCCAGAGAGTGCTGTATGTATGTATTTATTTACTTACTTACTTACTTACTTACCTACTTATACAAATTTTTATACCGCCCCCCCCCTCCCAGGGGACTCGGGGCGGTGTACAGCCATTTAAAACAAGACACATAGAAAAGTTAAAATATAATTAAAAAGCATAATGGGTGATATATAAGTCAAAGTGCTATTGTTACTACTTCCAACTAATGATTTTCGAAGTATTGCTAGTCTTCAAATTTATAAGTCCTTGAAAACTTCTAATTCTTATTTGTTGGCTAGGGCAGATGAAAAAAGTTTTAAAATCTGAAAAGAAAGCAGTCACCATAATCAGATTAAAGATTATCAAAGTACTGAGTAAACTTTCCAGTTTTTTATTTATATATAATTTATTTATATACATACTATATATATTGGAGTGCGTGGGGTGGAGTCCTTTGTGTTCTCTTATCCCACAGTGATTGATTAAATCTTGATATATCTTTAATTAATTAAGTACAATATAGACAGGCTCTAGAACAAAATGTATATATCCCATCTCTATTAGTATATCTATAGAAGTATACATCTAAGGAAAATTCAGTTTTTATTGGTTATTTTAAATCTCTAGATTTTCAAAACAGAAATGGTTTGTTGGTTATCACCAGAAACAGTAGTAACCGAAACATTAGTAACAATGACTAATCCACCATTAGGGCTGATAAAGTAACCCTAAATCATGCCAGTACTTGTATAATGAAAGATATGTATCTCTTGATTTCACAAGAGTTTTTGTTTCTGTAGAAAAACAGCTTCAGTTATTAGGTTATTTGTCAGAGCTAACAAACTAAAATGTCAGTTGGAAACAAATTGCAGAAATAGTACTAAGATTCTATCATAGTTTTAGTTCATGCATTGATCAATATTCAGTCATTAAAATTAAAGAGTACATTTCTTGCTCTTACTTTTGTTTAGTGAGTAGGTTGAACCAAACTAATTTTCCAGAGTGGGGTTTAAGAAGTTACAAAGTTTAAGAATACCAATCTAATCTAAATTTGATATGGCTGCCACTTTAGGATTAACCTTTATTCATTCTATCCATTTTTTTTTATTTTTGAGCCCAAGAACACACCTTCATATCTGGCTGTAAGCACTGTGAAGCAATATATATCCGTAAGTCTAAGTGCTGTTGCTGTTAAATATACTTTCCCTATACATGAAGAAAAACAGCATTAATTTGATGGTTTACATTTTTACTTGCTCTTATAAATATATTTTCATAAAAGTAGGATTTTAGATGATAATTGAATAATGGACAAGTCATTGTCCCCTCTATTGTTTATTTTGACGTTGGAGGTGTTGAACAGAAATGTTAGGCAGGAGGACACAATTGAAGGATTGGAGATTAAAAAAGAAAGGTACAAATTGCAGGCCTTTGCAGATGAGCTGGCTTTTATCCTAGAGGACCCTCAAAAATCAGGTCCCAAACAGAAGATAAAAGAATATGGAGAAGTGGCTGGTTTGAAAATGAACAGAGAAAAAACTAAAATGTTGGTCAAGAATTTAATTATTAAACAAAAAAAGACATTAGTGGACGAAATGGGTATTCAAATAGAGAAAACAGTAAAGTACTTAGAAATTTCTTTAACAGCACAATGTGGGACAATTAAGAGAGATAATTATGATAAATTATTACAACTATTTACAGCATATATGGGAAAATGGAAACATCTACAATTATCATCGATGAGCCGAATAGCTGTTATAAAAATTTTACCAAGGTTATTGTACCTATTCCAGATTGAGATTCTAAGATTTGAATAAGATGATGAGTTATATTTGGTAGGGGAAGAGAGCCAGAATAAAATAAAAATTACTACAAGATGCAAAAGTAGAGGAGGTTTTGGATTACCAGATTTTGAACTGTATTATCGGTAATACTTACATGGGTGAAAGAATGGTTAGAACTGAAGAATAAGAGATTATTGACATTTGAGGGTCACAATTTACAACTGGGGTGGCATGAATTCTTATGGTATGGGAAGAATAAGATCCATGAATACTTTCAGAGACATTATGTTAGAAATGCGTTATGGTCAACATGGGAGAAAGACAACAGCACTATTTGAAAATCCCAGTTTAGTTATCCACTACAGAAGCATTTACACACCCAAATTTGATAGATTTGGGAAATATTATTAGATATAAAGGCATTTTGAATCTAAGTGGGAAGCTCAAAATAAGAATTGAATGTACAAGAGATTGATCTCTTGGTACATGCAGATACAAATAGATTCTAGATATGTGAAAGATCTGAAACTATATGGTTTTTACAAAGAGCCAACAGAATTAGATCAAATACTGAGAGCAACTGATGAAACATTAATAAAGTATATAATTATTTGTTGAGTAGGAAGTTAGAGGAAGAACAAGTAAAAGAAACAATGGGCGATAAATTTTGGCTATCTACTTGATTTGGATCGATGGCAAAAATTATGGGATAGAAATTATAAAGTGACAATGTCAATAGCATATAAAGAGAATTTATATAAAATGTTTTATAGATAGCATTTGCCACCGGCGAGGTTGGCAAGGAGTTTAAGAACAAATCAGCTAAATGTTGGAAATGCTATCAAACACTTGGGTCTTACTACCATATATAAAATAGATGTGATAGTCTGTTATTGGTGGACATGCCCAATGGCAAGAAAATTTTGGACGAAGATACATACATGGTTAGAAAAAAATGACTAAATTACATATAGTTATGAAATTAGAAATCTTTCTGTAGGGCATGGCACCAGGGTTACAGTAAAGAAAATGTTTATTTGATATTACATGTATTAACAGCGGCAAGAATAGTATTTGCTCAGAATTGGAAATTGGAAGAAGTACCAAGAGGGGAAAGTGATTAAAAAAATAATAGAATATGCAGAAATGGCTAGATTGACTATGGAAATAAGAGATTGTAATTGATTTATAAAATGAAAAATAAATGTTTACAAAAAAATAAAAATAATAGACTATCATATCTATTTTATATATAATCAGACATACTAAATCTGAACTACTCAAAGTGAATAGAATTTTTGAGGATTAAAACATCTTTAAATTTTTGAAATCGAATCTAAAGATGGGAGGGAAGATAAGATTTGTACATCCCCTCCCATGACTTTGCAAATTTTGTGGACTAAATTCCCAGCAGTCACAGACCACAGGGAAGGAACCTGCAAAGTCAGCCTTATTATTCAACAATAGATAAAAAATTGCCTGATGCTCACTAAATGTGTTTGATTGGTTTTCATCCTGCATGAGAATCCCAATGAGTTTAATTCAGTGTTTCTCAAATTTAACAATTTTTGAGATGCGGATTTTAATTCCTAGCTAGCATGTCTTTAAAAGTTGCTAAATTTGAGAAGCATTGGATAATCTAACATGACAAAAGTAAATGAGACCTGTTTCTACTTTCCACGGAGATGAACGTATATGTATATACGAGATATATACATATATATATTGAGATATATATATCTCAACGATGATGTATATGTTCTCTGATTCTCATATATTTTGCTTTTATAGAAATCAGATTAAAAGCAACAAAACTATAAGGACAAGTTTTGTTTTTGTTAACTGGATTTTGGGAATCAAATATCCCACCCACCCACACCACCCCAAAATATTCTCCTTTTGAAACGAGGGTGGATTCCCGTCCATCCGAGATGACGTCCCCACCTCTCCAGGAATATTAAACGAGGGTAGTGGTGGCGGGGAAAGACGTAGCCACTTAAAGCGAGGACAGGGATGACGTTACGGTATGGTACTGCCCTCATCCTGCTTCGCTGATCTCAATTGGTACTGAAATTATATTCACAACATTTCCGGTTGTGCATTGAACGTGCGGGGCAAAACGAAGAGTCGTTCTCGGCTCGCAACCTTCAGTTGCCCCGCACATGGCGGCGCTCAAACGGAAGCTCTAAAATGACAAGAGGAGACTTCCCCATTTCGCTCTTCGGGCAACGTTATGCGTCATCGCAAGTCCCGGGGCTTTACCATCTTGCGCGAACCCCCCACCCCACCCCATCCCGGCGTAGTGACGTCAGCTCTGAGTCAGGAAGGGCGGGGTGGGGCTCCGCCGGCTGCCTGTGTGGCTTGGAGGGAGGAGGCGGAGGCGGAGCCGAAGTGGTTTCGGTCCCACCTGCTTTTTCGGCCGCGTAGGGTTAGGGAGTACGGGACTGAGGGAGGCACTTCGCCAGCTCTACCGGAGATCGCGGCTCCCGTTCCGGGATGGGGCTCCTGTTCACCAAGCTGTGGAGTCTATTCTGTACGCAGGGTGAGTGACTAGACCCGGCGGGAAAGCCCGGCAGCAGCGCTGCTCCCGCGAGGCGCTTGGCAAAGGGAAGACCCCGGGGGGCACCATGGATCCGAGTGGGCTTTGGTGGAGGACAGGGTAGCGAAGGAGGGAGTGGGTCCCGCGGGAGAAAACCGATCCCGGTGGGCAGCAACGGGAAGGGCTTCGCCTGGGATGGGTTTGCAGCCGGAGGCGAAGCTTAGAAGGCTAAGTAAGATCGCCTCTCTCGTGGGAGACCCCATGCAGAGCTATGGCCAAATGAGGACGTGGAAGAAAACGAATGACAAATCCCTTCTGCATTGTTGCTGAGACAGAGTTGGGAACACGTCCGTGTTGCTGAGCTTGACCTGGGGACTTCCCACCCCCCTTTTTTTGCCTACGTTTTATCCTGAAAAATGTCATAACTTATTCTATCTCCACCCACCTTGTTCCTCCGACAGTCCTATGAATGGCTAGGCTGGAAAATATCGTTTCAAATCCATCAAGAGCTAACTAGTACAGTATTGCTCATTTAGGCATTAAACTACGGTAGATTTCTCACCTGAGCAATATTAAGTGATGTGGACTTCAGTTCCCAGAATTCCCCAGCTAACATGCAATGCTGGATGAGTTCTAGGAGTGAAAGTTCACCAACTGATACTGAATTGAATTCCAGACAAGTTAAAGTTGTTAAGATTAAGAGAGGCAGATCTAAAGTAATCAAGTATTTGGGACATAGGTCATTGATAGTGAGGGTAGATGATGTATTCAGGTGATGAATCAAAGGAGAATAGAGAGCTGGGCTGAAAAGAAAGTTTATTCTATTGTGTTTCTTGGCCTTTGGCTCCTTAGGGATTAAATTTTACTATAATAAAATGTAAAAATATGAAAACTTTTGCAGTCACTGTTACAGTGTCACATATCTGAAATTAGTCTGACTGATGTTTAAGTATATATACCAGTCTCTTTTTAAAAAATCTCTAATGAATGCAAAGATTTGTTTATTAAATTTTAAAATTCTATAAAGCAAAAGGCTAAGTATTGTCTAAGTCAAATTATACATTGATGTATATGTATGTTACAGTAGTTAATCATTTTTAAATGTTGGTAATGCCACAATATATCAAACTTGAGAATAAGCTTTTGATCTCTTTAATTGAAATACACACAGAAAGACACACACACACACACAGACTACAGCCATTCTACTGTAGACCTCAGCATGGTAAATAAATAACAAATCTATATTAATTATTTATCATATATTTAGTAACTAATTATATTCAGTAATTTGAAAATTAGCATTATAATAATTTTATTTCTTCTCTTATCTCCTTTGGGGCTATGTCCTCAGTATGTAACAGAAAGGACTCTTTTAACCTTTGATTTTAAAAAGTTTTATATTCCTGAGAGAGATTGCCTGAACTGTGTGAAAAAGCTTCAGCCTATATTGTTGGCCACAGATCTGAGAGAGTGGGATGGAAACCACTTTCTCACACTCAATTTTGTCATCAGAGGGACAGTATTCTTCAGAAGATTCAGTAGTGATTCTGGTACGAAAAGCCGCTCAAAGATACTCATAAAAAACAACAACAATTGTGGTGACTTGTGTAATAGGTTCAAGTAATTGACGTGTTCCTTAGTTAATATAGAGAAATGGTATGATTTGTTTGTTTTCAGCCTACATGAAATGTTAATTCTTCTATTGTGATTTAGCATGGTGTGGTTAGCTAGATTCAGCCTTGGGGAACAAGCCATGGTTAAAAACTTCATGAGTGGACCCATAATTTTAGCTGTTATAAAGAATTGAAATGAAAAAATGAGATAATAACATTGATTTTATGATGCTAGCTCATGGAATATGTTTTGGAATATATTTTGCATTAAGCTGATAAAGCTTCATATGTACTATAATTGGAAGGCTTCTCAATTTAATAATTAGATCACAAGCTTGATCTAGTGATGTTTCATGAGATGGAATTTTTCTGAGTTTACTTTACTCAATAGTATATGAATTAGTTTAAATGTAATTTGTGCAGGTAGTCCTCAACTTGTGATCACAATTGAATCAAGGTTTACATTGCTAAGCAAGGCAGTTGTTCAATGAGTCACCCAATTTTATAACCTTTTTTACTACAGTTATTAAGTACTATTCTTAAGTGAATCATGCAGTTGTTAAGCAAAAATTGGCTTCCCCCACTGATTTTGCTTGTCAGACTCCATCTAGGAAAGTTATAAATGGTGATCAGGTAACCCTTCGGGCATTGTAACCATATATGCCAAAATATTTGCCAAGTGCCTGGATTTTGATCACATGATGATAGGGAGGTTGTGACAGTTATGTACAAAGAGCAGTCATAAGCCACTTTTTTCAGGGCTGCTGTAATTTTGAACTGTCGCTAGATGAATGGTTGTAAATAGAGGACTGCACTAAACAAAAGGTTGTAAATACAGGAGTTTCCAATATAGCTGTTGATATTTGTAAAACAAATATTAGAAGACTGTTGGTTGTCTAACAAATACTCTGTGTTTTTCTGCCCTCCAGACTTCATTTTTTTTTTGAAAAAATAATGATACTTGGGGCTTTGGCAAGTATGGAAAAATGACATAGAATCAGACTCTCTTTTATTGTGGAAAACACTTGTCTGACATCATTTTAAGTCAGATTTCCAGTCATTCAAACCATGCTGTAATGAAAACATCATATAATATTGAGGCATATAAATGAAATAAGATAGCTGTAGGGCATATAAAACATAGCTTGCTTATAAGTGTTACAAGTTTTTTAACTACTCATTTTTATGCATTGTAGAACACAAAGTGATAATTGTGGGACTTGACAATGCTGGGAAGACTACAATTCTGTACCAATTGTAAGTATTTCAGTATATATTTCTAGTGTTGCAGTATTTCCGAAAGATTAATAAATTTCTGAAAACTAAAACCAGCCCAAAACTGAAAAATATTTTAAATTCCTCAGTATTAAATATTTCTGTCTGAGAGCTTGAATGTGTTTTTCAGCAAACTCGGTTTAGCTCTTTCAGTATCTTAGGTATTTCCTTAATCCTTAATCAATCAGAATTTGATTGATAATCCAGTTTATTACCATGGGTGAAAGAATAATGTCCTATTACTATTTGAGTTTGTACTGCTTATTTCAAATATGACATACTACTGGCCTATATGATTTTCTCTGGAATATTTCTTTCCTATACTGCAATTGTCTTTATTGCTTATTAGAATTAGTTGTTCTAAAGGACACTGGTAGGTAATTGATATGCTGGCTGTCAGCACAAAGATCAAGTATTGAAGTCTATGCAGAAAGAGAACATTCTGGAAATGTTGTTGAATCATTTATGCTGAGAATAAGTGAGTGAGAGAATATCAAACAGAATTTCCTATTACAGCCCTTCTTAAGAAGATACCTTACACTGCTATTTTTCTCATATATGATTAAATCCATACACAATGTTAAGACTTCTAATGTAACTGAACTTAGAAATCACCCTCACCACGTAATGGAGAAAGTAGAACTGGATCTTGTAACTAAAGTCTTCCAGACATTGATAGGACAATGTGATTTTGTATAGAACTGTGTGAACTGATAACCCTTTCTGATTCCGATTGACTTTTGGTTGCAGACTACAGATCTGGTACTCATAAGTGGTACTCAGCATATGGCCTAGTTTGCTACAAACTAGGGCTCTGAAACACTTCATATTTGAATCCAATTTTGCTATGGAGAGTATACGTAAGAGTTGCCTGCAATCCTAAACTATCCAGGATCACATGGCAGCTGTTCAAAGTAGTTGTGCTATGCCAGAAAAACTCATTTAAAAAGTTATAGAGATACTACATTTGAATTAATTAACCCCTTTTCCAATATATTTCCAAATTATAGTCTGTCCCTTTTATAGACTTCTTTGAACAACGGTATACCAGAATTGTTGAGCAATATTTATTTATTTATTTAGTGTATGGCAAACATGTTGAAAAGCACATAGCAAAGTATGATGAGCAAAAGTTAGCACAATATAAGGACATAATGAAAATATCTTCAAAGCTTTTTTTTTTAAAGAAAACAAATGTGTACTTAAGCGCTGCCTTTTCAGTCAGAATTACTGTATCAACATTCTGGGCAGTCATCTGGTAGCTGAATTTCAAATCTTCTTTTTAAATAGACCATCTTTTCTCTCTATCTTTTTAGCTTAATGAATGAGGTAGTTCACACATCACCTACTATAGGCAGTAATGTTGAAGAAATTGTAGTGAAAAACACACATTTCCTTATGTGGGATATTGGTGGACAAGAATCATTAAGATCATCCTGGAATACTTATTATTCAAATACAGAGGTAGGCAATTATTTTATTATGATTTTGGGCCATTTATGACATCAGGCTCTTTTGGTGCATTGTTTCATAGCCAGTAACTGTTAGGTATTTTAGACTTCAGGTTTGTGACCATGGTCTGGGGCAACATTTCCCAACCTTTCAGGGTTGGTGACCTAGCATGGGGGGGAGGGGAAGAAGGGATGGTTTTGTGCAAGGAACAGGTGGCAGATGTGTGCATGGCTTCATTTGCAAAAGGGGCTCTGAGCGCTGCTGCCCGTGAGTGGGGCTGTGCACACTGGCCTTCTACTCCCACGGCTTGGTTGTAAATAGACATGGCTGGTAGTGAGCTGCAGCCCACAAATTGGGGACCCCTGGTCTAGGGAACAGATTTCCTGACATTGGTGGTATCTTCATAGGCAGTGATCATAGAAAACAAAGCAAGTCCTTGCTTAGTAACTGGGTTCCTGACTTTATAGCCAGGTGTCCTGACATCTGAATGGCTTTTAGCCAAGCTGATTTGCAGTTGGTAACGTTAATGATGAGTGGTCTCTGCTAAGTTTTTTTTTTTTTTTGCCCAATATTGATCGTTCATGTTGGTGGTATTGGATTTGTGTTTAAACCTAACAAGGATGAATACTATATCTCATTTTGAGATAGTTTTTGTTAATAATAAATGTGAGGCATTAAATATAGTAAATACATCAGCTGGTTCCAAGGTTCCATTCTGCCCAATGATTTAGCAAGTGAGATGAGATTTAAAGCAGAATATTTATGGAAAGACAGTAACAAAAAAAATGATACTCCTTTGAGCCTGCGTTTTTAAGGCTTTCAGGACATGGTTGCCAGTGAGTGATACCATATGGTTTTGATCTCTGAAAAGCCTGAAGAGGAAAACAAAGTTATTTCTAGAGAGTTTCTGTGCTAAATGCTTTGATTGTGCCTGCTCTTGTTATTTTGTATGATAAGATTTTCTTGCCATTTGCTCTCAGAGAAGAGCAGAAGCTTAAGAAAGAATGAAAAAAGAAGCAGTGTTGCTCTTGTTTGTGCAACCAACTTATACAGTTGCACATACATAAAGAATTTCCTCTGGTGGGATACTGCCTGTTTTACAATATATTTTTTCAGTTCTTTCTTCCTTTTTTCACAGTTTATAATCCTTGTAGTTGACAGTATTGATCGCGAGAGGTTGTCCATCACAAAAGAAGAACTCTACCGAATGTTGGCCCATGAGGTATTTCATTTAGCCTTGACAGTATTCCTTATGAATTCCCAGGATTTATACCAGGAAGTAAATAAAAAAATCCTCAAAGGAAGATTGCTGCTGGGAAAATTCTATGACTGAATTTGAAGTCCGCATTAACCTATTTTGGGGTCAAGGAAGCTTTGACCTTTATTCCTGGAATGTCAATTTCAGTTTGGCTCTTAAGCTGTAAAAGTGAATGGCAGAACCTGCCAACTAATGCAGAACAGAGTTCTGATTTTATATCCCAGTTATTACAGAAAGTTTAGCAAATCTCAGAAATAGCCTTCTGAGATTGGCAAAAATTATGAGGTCCAGCAGTGGAGAAGTAATTTCTATTTATGGGGGGACAAATTTTGATAATGGCTAAAATTTCATATTTTAGAGGGTTAACTTTTTGTTGTTTATTAAGCTTGCGTGACTTTGTGCAGTACTTCCTAAAAAGATTGTCCCTTTCTTGCATAGGGGAAATGCGTCACCACCTTATGTTAAAGCAATTGTCACAATTACAATTATAGTAGCGTATGTATTTATATAGGATGTATATGTGTAGAAATTAGCATCATCATTATCTGAGTCATCTAAATATTTAAATTTACAGGATTTACAAAAAGCTGCCGTTCTCATTTTTGCAAATAAACAAGATATGAAGGATTGTATGACAGCAGCTGAAATTTCCAAGTATCTAACCCTTAGTTCCATAAAAGATCACCCATGGCACATTCAATCCTGCTGTGCATTAACAGGAGAAGGGTAAGTATTGTAATAAAATACTTTACTTCAGAGAAACTTACAACTTCTATAATTTTTTATTCAAATTAAGTAAATATCTCTAAACTATATGATTAATATTAGCGTCTTAATTAAGGAAATAAATTGTTAATAGAAAAGGGGGCATGATTACAGTGCTATGCATTTCTTAAAGCTTAAGCTAAATATTTAAGAAAACATGAACATATTTGACTGAGTAATTTTCAAAAAGAGCTTTGAAATCACTCTTATTAATTCTTTCCCACTTAATCAGGTATTTCAGATGAAATACTTTTGGTTATCAGACAAAATGGAAATTTATATAACAAGATAATTTTAAATTTGGGGTCTCTGGATAGAAGGCAGATATAATAAAATTAGCTATAGTAGACTTAGCTGGTGTTTACTATCTTTAAACAGTTCCACAAGTTCAAGACCTTTCTATTTAGGAGTATTTGTTAATTGAAGAGACCTGGATTAGTGAATTTTGATGTACTTTTCCTTTAACTAAAACCATTATGTTATTGTGCTTGGGCTTGACCTGGTGACAAAATGCTAAAGTAGCATGCTTCCTTCCTTCCTTCTGTCCATTTTGGATGTATAATCACAAAACAATGCATTTTGTTTAGATGCCTGTCATTTTGTCTTTAAATAATGATCTCTTAATGAAGACTAATAGTGTTACAATGATTAACAAGCAAATGTTTGTTAAGCCTTGAGTTTTATTCTTTTTTCCCAGATTGTGCCAAGGGCTGGAATGGATGACTTCCCGAATTGGAATAAGATAATTCCTCTGGATTGGAAATGTGAATTATCCCATGGACTACCCTTTTGTGGTACACTTGTCTGCTTAGTGTAGCAACAGGTTTGATTTAAAAAGGAAAAAAAAACTTTTGAAACCTCCACAACAAGAAACACTTGAATCAAGTGCAGCTAATCAAAACTCAGAGTATTTTTTAAACTTTTTTAAAATGCACTAGTCTTGGATGGATAAAAATGTTCTCCTACAACATAAGCTAAAGAATTCTGCCTTGTATAATCAAATTCAAAGTTGTAAAGGTTCCTTCTTGCACTTAATATCCTGTAGCATTGGTCAGTTTGCTTCCTTTTTTGTTTCATGCTACAACATTAAGCTTTAAGACTTCCAGGATTATGGATTTTAAAATCAGTGGATGGGATGGGAATTCCAGTGTCAGTACACATAATTGGGATTCTCCAACATTGAAAGGATTATTTATTTGCTATCAATGCTGTTGCCTTTTACCATTATATTTCTGCCTGTGAAAGTAGACACTTTTTTCTTAAAGTGTATGCTACAAATATTTTATATATTGAGGATTTTGATAAAACAATTATAGGAAAAAAACTTCATGTTATGCAGGAGGGCTAATTGTACTGCACTGTGTTTTAGCAATGCATATTTAATAGAGAAAACTATTCCAATGTAAGTAGATTATCAAATGATAGTACATGTCATCACAAATTCTTTGGGATTCTGTGCTATTAGCTAATGGGACTCTTTAGTTGGATTCAGATTATTGATTAACAGAATTAAATTCTTTGAATGGTGTGAATAATGTATAAAAAGTTTGAAAAAAATGACTGCTAATTATTCATTGAATAAAATTAGAAAGTATGCTTGAAATTAATTCTGTTCTGTGCAAATTGGCCCATGACTTTTTCTCATAGAAAGCTGCATTATTAATGTGATTTTCTTCAAGAATTAGAACTCGTACTACATATCAGTGTCTTATTTTGTATGGCCTATGTGAATGGCTTGCGTTTTCATGGACAGTTATTGTAAATGTCCCACTAACAGTATTATGTAGTATTTTTAAAATTCAGAGTTATCTGTTTCTTATGAAGAGGGTTTTTTTGACATGCCGTAATGCTGGTGTTGTCATGTGCAATCTAAACTGGTTATGGAAGACCCACCTTGATCTCCTTGCCATGGTCACAGGGTCAATTTATAGTTTTAAAAGTTGACTTGTGGTACATCTAGAAACGGGTAGGTTGGGAAAGGCCAGTGTACCTAAGTATCCAGTATAAGCCCCAATAATGCTGTCAAGAAGTGATGCAAATTATGCAATTTCTGCCATTTGCATCATGATACTTGTATATTATGTTTCCCATCATTGGCAGACACTCATTTTGATGTATCTAAAAACTACAAAGGTAAAATTTTCTGTTCAGCATATTCTGTACATGAAAGCCAGAATAGAGAATTCATTTGGACTTAATGCACAAAGAATGTGTGCTATAGTTTAAAGAGACTGTAGCTTCATGAGGAAACAATAGTTTAGAAGGCACAGTATTTTTTGAAGCCTCATTTTGTATCAAGAAAATGAAAAGCAACTGTTCAAGACAGAAGTCAACTCTTGTGATTTTATAGATATATCCAGATAGTTTTCTTGGTAACCATACTGAAATGGTATTCCATTATCTTCTTCGTAATCTGAACCAAGTTAATTTTCTGAGATCAGCCAAGTGAACAGTTTAAAAAAAGGTATTGAAGTGGATCAGTTACCATTGGAAAAGCCTACTTACTCATTTTCAAGTATTATCTGAAATTGTATTTACCTGACACTGTGATAATTAGGAAGCAAACAAACAAGCAAGAAAACTAGGGTTATTTATTATTATTTATTATAATTTATTATAGATTTGTCCCAGCAACATGTATGCGGTAAACTCCATGAATACATACATGTGCATACACTAACATGCACATGCGTATTCATTTAATAACCAAATTACCTTTCATTACAATAAGAATGGTTGCTTATCCATAATTTTGCTTATTCCTAGCATTTGTCCCACTACACATTTCTCTGGACATGATATCTTCAAATCTAATTTCAGAGGAACTTTTAATTGAAATCTAGTTATATCTTTTCACTTTTCTGTCAATTCTGTCAATTCCTTTGATGTTCTGAACTATAAATTGGTCTTCTGTACCTTTTTATAGTCCAAGTTCCATAACTTGAAGGTTCAGATAGATCTTAAATAGGAACAATAATCTATACAGATGGATGATTTCTTCCTTGGGGCCAATATTGTTTTTGGATCTTTGGGAATATGTCATCTATTAATTGATTGTTTACAAACTAGAGATGTCTTGGAGTTATGTCTGGAAAGTTCCACTAGAGCCTCTGTTCCACTAACTCACTGTGATTCTCTCGTGTCCAAGATACTAGAGAGTTTTAACTATTTCCAAGTCAAGGTCCTAGTAATTCTTTGCCCTGCTTGTGTCCTGTGTAAAGATACATGATCGTTTGAAAGAAACAGTTTAAGTGAGATAGTATATCATGACAGATCATTTTTATTCTTTCTTTGCCTCCATTTATGATTTCCACAGTAACTGCAACGATAACTTTTTTTCATGAAGGGAAACAGTATGTTCTTAAAACTTGGTTTATGATGTAGAATTTGGAAAAGCTGACCCATTTTGGCATTATCATTTCATGTCATAAGGTTTTATTACTTTTATATTAAATGGGGAGCATGACATTGCACTGTAATTATGTTGAGGTGAATTAAACTGCGTGGTTATGTAAAACCCTTTGTGCTGCTGTAAAAACTGCTAGCAACGCAATATTGATTGTGGTAGGGCAAGAATGAAAGAGAGGCTGATCGGCCAATAAGATACCACTCTACTGTGTTTGCATCTGCCTTTTGCATGTAAGTACATTTGGTTCTCTAAATTGTAACCATGGATTTTATTTCTTGAATTTGGATATATTATATTTTGTATTTCTATAATGAGAAATTGGTTCACTCACTGAACTTGTACTGAAATAAACAATGAAAAAATACATTTACGTGTTATGGACTACTTTGTTGGTCTTACTTATGAAAGCTGTCCTTTAGCAAACAAGCATCTAGAGAATTTATGTCAGCACTGAGGATTCATAAAATTGGCTAATACAATTCTCTTCACCCCACCCCCACCCTCCATAGTCACATGATAAAATAATTCTGCACATCACCAACACTAATTTGGTAATTTTATAAAGGACATATGCTTAGTTCTTTTGAAATGTTACCCTGGTGTTTTATTTCCAGTAGCAGTTGGGTTTTTGTGGTTAGCTCTTAATTCCTGTGCTAGCAAGAAAGACTTCCTATTATGTAATTACCAAGTTATAGAAGTCTTTCTTGTCCTAGCAGATTAGAAGCAAAAAAAAGTATCATGGCAACTTTTATTTTACAATGAAGTACATAATTAATAAACTAGAAAAAAGAAAGTGTACCAAATCAGAATGAGTGCTGTATAGCCTTTCAAATTTACCCTGGTTATATGCTTCAGGTAATCATTTTAAAGGCTGAATTGAGGAAGGATAAAAAATTTCTGTTGAAGGAAGATGATCTGAACATGCATACAAATTTATCTTTATCACATTAATTTCATAAAAAATGAAATACTTAAACAGCTGACATTAGAAATTGCAGAAAAGTCAAAACAACTTGTTAAGTAGTCCTCAAGTTTTAATGTGTTGCCTAATAACAGATGAATTTCTAGCCTTATTTAGGAAGGCAAGAAGATTAACTGTGGAAGGAATCAGTTTACTCATGCGGGAATTAAGTCACGTGCCTGTTTTTTCCTAATGAAAAGGAAGAATACAATGTTTCAATTTGTACTTAATGGAGATTGTGAAAATTTTTGTTTCTAGAATATTCTGAATGCTGTATCTCCCTATAAGATACTTAATACTCCTATATATCTAAATGCACATGGATAGTATATTATCTTTGTACATAATCAACAAGTATCAAGTATCAATCTGTATCAAGACTATATACAAGCTGTTCATTTTTATCTTGAGAGTGAATCTAACCATTTTCAAGAAAATAAGTGATAAAGACAATGTTTGATGGAAACAACCTACTTGTAGACAATTTCCTCAGTGGAGATAAATAAAAATCCATATTTCACCAATTCTTTTAAATTAGAACTGTTTGAAAATATAAGGCATGGTAGTTGCCTTAGATAACATATGCTCAGAAGAGAATCTTAAGATTGAATGTAATGCTGTTGGGCAGGTCCAGGAGTTTTTAGTCACTTAACATTCTGCTAAGAATATTAATAGCCATTCAGCAAGAAACTTTAGATTCTTACACTATTGGCAATGGTTGGTAAAAAGGTACCTCACTTTAGTAATGTCCAAAAGATCATATATTTCTCTCCTTGGCCTATAACAAATGATGTAGCTAGTCATTATAGTTATGTAGGGATTCTACAGAATATAGTCATTGTATCTTTTGCTTTAAGAGTGCAACCCAACTGAGAAAGCTTTATCCTAAACTACCAGCTATGTATCTGATGCTACCAAATGTGAATTCACCATCTCACAGAAATGTGTGCAATGCCCTATAGGGGTAGACTACACTGGAGAACTCCAGAATGTATAAAGTTTTCAACCAGATATATAGTTTTTAATCATAGACATTGCAGCAAATATCTGAAGACCTATTTATCAAAGTGATTGCAGTCATTTTATGTTACTACACAACTAAATCTCCCTATGGAGTGCTGTCATCATTTAGGGTGTGTAGACCTTTGAAGGGAGCTTTGCTCAACCAAATTGATATAAGGTCAAGGGCAATATTTCATTCAAGTGACTTCATGAAATAATGTGCCTTTGTGAATGCTTCATCACTGGAAGTTTTAAAGAAGAAACGGCAATTCCTTCTCTGAATAGTTAAGGCAGGAAGTCTTTTTGTCACCAAGCATGGAGAAATATATATGCAATTAATAATAATAATAATTTATT
>JAEANM010004745.1:0-20409 GCA_017656035.1 Myanophis thanlyinensis
CAAAGAGAGAGACAGAGAAATGAGCGAGAGAGAGGTGGGCCACAAGAGAGATGAGAGAGAACGAGAGAGAAGGAGAGAGAGAGAGTTTGCAGAAACAGGTGGCCAAGCTAAGTGTCTGAAGGACCCTCATCCCATCACTGGGAGTCCAGGCGTTTCAGTAAGTGGTGCTTCAGTGAGTGGGTGGCTGGATTCATATTAGTGGTCCACAGGATTTAAAATTATAAATTTAATGGCCCCTGAGGTCTGAAAGGTTGGTAAGCCCTGTGCTAAAGCAAATAGCTTCCCAATGTTTGTTTGACAGCCTCCAGTAAAGGAAGTTATAACACAATGAGGCAAGCAAACACTCTTCCTCCCCATTGGCAGTTCTTATAGGAAATTATACCAAATAGTTAATCCAAATCTGTTTCCTGTAGAGAAATAGACTAGTTCATGTCAATCGTTTTTAAAACCAGAGATGATTATGACATCCTTAATTGTGTGTCACATTGTCTGGTGTTTTTTTATTATTATTATTGTGTGGTTGAATTGTCTTTCCTTTGAGGCCACAAGGCAGTTGATAAATCATGAATTCACCACCTGGCTTCTTCCCCAGATTGCCTGCTTCTACTGTCATAAATAGCACGTGCATTGCCGAAGATGGCTATAGACTAGAGCAAATTGCAGTAAAGGAAGCCAAGCTACATCCAGAATGGATGCATTTTTAAAAAAAAAAAGCATCAACACTATTACTTAGTACAATTAAAAACTATTTTCTAGAACCAGGCTTGGTAGTCATCCAATCCTACAAGCAAGCACTTTTCATGTCATTCCTACTTACCAAAACAAATTGATTGTTCTCCTACACACATGTGAATGACTTATGCACGTTCTCCAACCTCTTTGTAATAGGTTAATGGAGAAAAGTCCAGTTCAGACAGACAGATTAATGGAGAAGAGCCCAGTGTGTGGTTTCTTTCAATTATGGGTTTTTTAAAAAACAACTATATCCCACTTTACTGATACAAATGCATACTGTACCATCTGTGGCTCTCAAAGAAACCCAGAGTGGCTCATCCCATAGTAAAAATATATAGCATATCGTATAGCACTCATAGAAGGAGAGAAGGGATTAGTAGTGAAAAGAAAATCATAAAAACTGTATGTAATATCAAACTTTTTACAATTGTTTGCTAAGGGAAACTCAAGTATGCAGCAAACACAATGGATACATTTTGATGAACGGTTTCTAGCAGTCCTAACCCAGAGCACCTATTCTGGTTTTCCCTCTTTAATATAGTTTTATAAATGCTAAAAAAAAAAAGTCAAAAAGTGCAAGACAATTTTGCTGGGCTACAGTATGAGTAGAAGATGACAACAGAGTCTTCCCATAACATTTCATGAATGTAGCAGGTACATTGCAGAATAATAATCTTATTTAAAAGTACCCCATAATATCAGTGAAGACACTCTGAAAGATCACAAACCGGTCAGGTTGGGCCTTTTTCTGTACCCAAACTTCTGACAATATAGGGCACACCTACACAAACATCTTTTTTTTAAAAAGGAACCCCTTGCCCTACATAGTAATATTTAAAAGCACTGCAGTTTAAGTAGGGAGAAACCGGAAACTGCTTATAGAGTCTCAGACTTTCATGAGAAAAGTGTTAATACACAAGAACTCAGGATAATTAGCTCAGTTTGGCACTGCCATCTGTTTCTTTTAGAACTGCATGGTTTGCAAGAGAATAGAATCAAATTCAGGAGGCTGCTTTCTATGCTAGGTGGTGTATTGACTAATTAGGCAACACACTGGCTTCAGCAAAGTCTATAATGGAACTGAAAGAGCTGTCATTAGGTCCCAGGAAATATGTCTAACCATCATCAGGGTTTTTGTTGGTTACTTTCACTAGTGATTATAGCCTGGTGGGAAAGCCACGAAAACAGACTCTTTATTTTGCAGCTAATCCTAATTGATTCCACATTATAGCATAGGCAGAATTGTTAAAGCAGTTTTATGCCACTAATTAGAGCATAGGAGAAGGCTCATTAGTTGCAGACAACACACATGGTGACTGATCAGAGTGGGTGCTTGTTCTCTTTTGTTGCTTGTAGAACGCTGTGGTGACAAGGGGCTGTTTCTGATATCACAGCATTATAGGCAGCTTCTCTTGCCTGACAAAGTTACCTGTGGCACTAAGATTCAGGCTCCTCATTATTCCTGCACCCTTCATTACCATAAGATTAATGGCCTGTTCACTAATGGTGTGTTGCACCATGTGATCTGTGGAGATGGTGAAAGCTGCTGCTAATGTGATGCCCTTTTGGAAATGTCATTCTAATCTTTTATTAGTTTAAGGACTATAGCAGAATGGGGATTAGCATCAACCTCAAAAGGGGGAAAAAATGTGCTCAGGGTGGAAAAACTGCAGCCAAATAATGTCAGCAGACCGGAGACAGGGAGCTCCTTAAGTGGATTAGATCTATTTAGTGAAGGGCATTTGGAATGGGAACAGGTCCAATTCATTTTCTTTCTATTTGGTAAATCAACATTTCTTTTTGTTAGCAGTAACTCTAAAGTGGTATCAAATGGTATAGGTTATAATTGTGCTGTAGGAACATGAAGAATTTTGGATTGGCATCTGTCATAAGACTTTTAATGCACCTTCCCAAAGTAAATTAAAAATCCCACTTCTGCTAAGCTGCTCCCACTATTGGAAACAGTCTGATATGTTAGGAGACACCCGCCTAGAAAATATGTTAGGAGACACCAGCCTAGAAATATAATTCCACCTAAGGTAGCACTAGATAAGCTAGTAACTCTTGATGTTTTAAACTGTATCTTCCATAATGCCTCACTCCCTAGATCCCTCTTTTATGGAATATGACAGGTCTTGGCATTCTCACCTATCCTATTCAACATCTACATGAAACTGTCAAATAAAATCATTCACTATTTAGGGTCCGGTATCATCAGTATGCTGATAATATTCAATCATATTTTTCAGTCCCAGGGCAGCCAACTGAAATTGCTGAGCTACTATTCCAATATCTGTAGGTTATTTGGATCTGAATGGAAGGAAACTCTCTGATTTACCAAGCCTTACAAAGACCAGTCAGTGGTGTATGTGGGGCCCTTTAAATGGGCCCAACATTTAAGTGGGCCCATTGGAATGTTCCATCTCTAACCTTGGATGAGATTGCACACGCCTCTTGAATGGGGAAGTGCTATCTCTTGAGTCTTCCAAGAGTCACAGCTTGTGTTTGATGAGCAGACGGCAGATGTGGCCAGGAAGGCCTTTGTGAAATTTCATCTGATGTGCCAATTGTACTCCCTAGATCTAGATAAGCACTTATGTCCTAGTCAACTCATGGGTCAGTTCCTGCAAAGACTTTCCTGTGGAGCTACCCTTGAAAATCATTCAAAAGTTTCAAATGTCCAAAATGCAGCCGCACAAGCAATAATAATGTGATTCCTCTGTTTCATGAGTTTTAGAGATGTCGGTTGCTTCAAGGTGCAATTCAAGGTGCTTGTTGTGATACATAATGCCCTACATGGCAAAGGGCCTGATTATTTGAGGGATTGTCTATCTCCAATGGAGTGAGCTTGATTTAATCTGACACAGTTGGAACATTCTAGATTGCTTTGATGAACCTGTCTCATGGGTCCCAGAAACATGCCTTCTCCATGACAGAGCATGCCCTCTGGAATAAGGTTCTGCATGCCTTAAAGACCAAGCTATGGGTTAGAATAGTTGAAGCCCCTTGTTGGGTGCATATGTTTGTTGCTGATGAGATTTACCATGATGTTTACTGTTATGTGTTTTATTCTTTTGATTACACATTTTGTTTGTTTTGCTTTTATCTAGAAGCCATTGATTGAACAATGGCAGCATTTAAGACAAATAAATTAACTATGTTAATTAGTGCTAATAGGAGTTACGGTCCTAAATGTTGATGGCAGACCCTTGGTTTCTTACCCCTTCTCCAAATCTAGGGTGTATCATTAGCTTGATTTCTGCACACTAAGCATTAACTTATATGTCATCTTAGTAAACCAATACAGATTAAAATTACACAAAAAAGTAAAAAGAAAAAAACCACCTACAAATGAAATAGAAATTTTGCCAAATCATTAGCAAGTTCCAGAAATTCTAGAAAATATATTTATCTACTTCTGACTATAATATTAGAGCCTGGCAGATGACTGCAGACATTAATTCCTTCCTTCCTTCCTCCCTCCCTCCCTCCCTCCCTGATGAATTTTCATATTTTAATTTAATATCTGTTTCTCTAATCTCATAGAGCCCTCTTTTCCAGAATCATAAAAATCCCCATTTTGTCTCTCTTGTAATTATTATTTAGTCAGACAGCTTATTCCAATATGTTGCTTAGAAGATCGAAATGTACCAAATTGGCCACTTCTGGATTTCTTCACTGTGATTGCCCTCCAATATACACATATATAGAAACTATATTACAATTATATGATTTCTACAATGAAAAAGAATCCTTCCCAGGCTCATGTTCTTTCATTTTTGTTAAAATTGTGCTGAATTTATAAATGAATATGAGGGAGAGGTTTTTTTCTTCAAGTTTAATCAGATTTCTTCAGCCTTGTGTCCTAGAATAGAAAGATCAAAGTTTGCATTAATGTTTTCTTGAATATTTAGATATGTCAGGTGGAAGTCAGTTCATATTTTTGTTAGAGATTATGAAAGGTATTGTCTTCTATCACTGACCTCAAAAGAGTGGAAAAAAATAGCTCTAGAAAATCCTTTAATCAAATCAGGACTGTCTCATCAGAAATTTTTAATTTTAAAATTGGAAACTTTACCACAACTGTATATATGTATCAATGTTAAAATCTTCCTAGCTTATTTGTAAAACTTTCAGGTCTGTCAGAACTTTTCTTACTTCATTTTTAGTTTCTGTTAACAATTCATGTTTGAAGAGTATATTTTAGCACTCTGGTTTTCTTTTCTATAAGAAAAGTAAGGATTACAATTTTCATTATATCTGACATTTGCAGGAAAGGGCTTCTTTTCCCCACTGGATAGTTTTGTTCTTCACTGTTATTGGAATGTTAAACATTTTAAATGTAACTTTACAATATCCAGTATTTAAAAAAAATACAGTATCCATTGTCAATTTAAGGTAATGTACTTTAGGCAATTAATGGTACCTTTTGCCATTTCCCAGAAGATCTTTTCTATAGTCAATATTAGAAAGCTTTACTGTAAGACTTGAAGTTTTGAGAACTGTATTAGATGCAATTCTTAAAGCCTAACTGAAGATACATATTTAAAGTAAGACAAAAAGCAAGTTAATTAGTTATCTTTTCCACACAACTAATGTCAAGAATTCAAATTATATTATGTGCCTCTTTTGCACATATTCAATGTTGGGATGTTGCAATTTCCTTAGGAAACTGCCAAATCCCCTTTTTTGTTATACTCGTAACTGAGACATAGACAGATTCATGTTATACAAAACACTAACCCAAACAATTAGCCCTGAAGGAATTAGCTTTATTTCCACATATTCCAGAATTGGTTGGGATTTAATTAATTTAACCCACTAGGCATGTCATCCAAATGGCAGACAAAATTGATTGCTGCTTTTCAAGACAGAAGAAGTACTTAAAGGATCCTGCAAAAAAAAAGAGAATTTTATTGATACCTTATCTGTTAGGTTTTTTATTTTCTCCCTCAATCCCACGTTGTAGCCACATGAGGTAAAAAAAAAGCTTTTAAAAAGCCTCCTACTAATTTTGTCCTCAGAAGAACCAACCTTCCTTCAAACTACCACATATTTATTTTTAAAAATTGTTTTAACCAAAAAAGGCAATGACATTCATCAACTACTTTTGAAATGACTAGGAGTACTAAAAAATGGATATGAAATGACTGATCTGTTTATCCCAGATAGCAATTGTGACAGCCCTTAGATTTATATATCACTCCATAGTGCTTTATAGCAGTGTCTGAGCAGTTTACATTATCAGCATATTCCAACAATCTGGGTCCTCATTTTACCAGTCTCAGAAGGATGGGAGGTTGGATCAACCTGTAGCCCATCAGAATCAAATTCTGATTTGTATAATATTGGCACATTGAGGTGATTCAGTTAACTGGATATGGAGAAAGCTGGATTGGCCGTGTGATGTGCACACGACCATAACTGCTGTTAATGAAAGGATAGGTTTCTTACTACTTAAATCTACTATTCTTTAAAAGACCGTTATTTCCTATCTTGAAGTCTGGGTGAATTATTGATCCTAGATCCTACTCCTAATCTTTGATAGGACTGTCATTTAAGACCTTCCTCTAAAACTCAAAACTAGAAGAATCTAGATTTCTGGAGATCTACAGGCTATGTATGCAACAATACCATTTAATTTATTCATCATTGTACCATTTTCTTATGGGAGGGAATGTGCATCATAGCTTGGATTTGGAAATATTTAATTAGGGTTAAATCATCCTATTTTATTAATGCTTTTTCCAATTGCTTAAGGAATATTTCAGCAGACTTCATTATTTCAAAACTTGATTGTTGAGTACAATTGCCTAGCAATAAAATTGGACTGATAGTTATCATTATTTCTATTATTCTGCTACATACTTTGCTCACTAAATATCCAGAAAAGTGGATAATCTTTTTACTTTCCTTGATTCCCCACAGTTGGAATAGAAAATTTAAATTTATGAGTACATGTTGCAACCCAACTAATAAAGTGGAAGCAATTTAATTTCCTGGCTGGCTATCTGGTTTCTAAAGAGACAGCAGGATATTTTTTTCAGCGTGTTCAGCTTTCAGTTTCAGCTAAACAGCTTTGTTTTCTGTCTTTTACACAAGCCTGGAACATTTTTAATTACCTTCCGTTCTAGGCACTGTCAATAGAGCAACTGCACGCAAACTGAAACCATTGCAAATATTTTTAAAAGAATAAAGGTGATACATACCTTTCTGAATCAAGCCTGTACTTTTAAATAGGTGTTTTCCAACTATTATTTTTAATCAGTACAACATAAACACAGGACCTAGTTTTGTTGCTCGTACTTTGTTTCTATCCTGAATATAAAATACAGAAAAATATTTTATGTTAGGTTGTTTGCAAACAATAGAACCACGGTCTTTCCTTCCTTCCTTCCTTTTTTTCTTTTGGTTTTGTGGTATTTAATGGAAAGCAGCTGGGTGAACCTGCAGTCAAAATCATAATCAAGAGTTAATAGAAGAGAGATATTGGGAGAAAGATAAAGCTGATTTTATTTGTTCAGGACAGCCATCCAAACTGTGTTCCCCTAGGTTCTGTTTCTGAAATCACCTCTGTGCGGCCCTCTTGCTTCTATTGAGGATAACAGAAGCACAGCTTTAAATAAAATCAAGCAAAAATCATTTTAGTAGACAAAGCAAAACCATTTCACGGGGCACAGAACAAGCTTGAATCACTGTTTTCTGAAGTAGCACATAAGTAATATTATTTTCGTGATGCTTATTTTTTTAAGACTGGATGCAATGGAACATCAGTGCAAGCTCTCTTCTAAAGTCCAAACTCACCAAGGATTCCTGAGCTTATGAAATCATAAACAGAACACACTTTGGCTCTTTTTGGAATATTTACTTGTACACCCCCTCGGTTGCAACTTGTTGGATTAGATTGGATTGGTTGTGACTTTCTTACTATTCATTATTCATGTCTTCCGTATATATTATTTATTATCTTGTCTGTGTCCACCTAGGTAGACACAGACAAAATAATGTCTCTGTCTATCTTAATTGTTTATCCCATTTTTAAAAATACCTGGTACAGAGCACAATGCTTATCTATCACTTCTTCTAACCAAACAGGACTCTGATATATCTTTTCATGTTGCCCAATTTTTCACATCTATTTATTCATCCCCCAACTATGACTGAAGATTAGCATTAATCTTAGTGATTGTCACTTGTATTATTTGTACCAGTATTATTTCTGTTTTGCTGATTTTATTGTTTTGTAATTTTATTGCATTTTATACCCATTTTTTAATCCTCCTAATAATTTTAGTTCCATATACTGTTTTGTAGTGTTTTCAGATCTAAAGGCCATAATTAATGTTTGTTATTGTTGAAAGGAAATATAACAATAACAAAGCAATAACAAATGTTATATGACAAAATGTTTCCAGTTTTTCTCTTGGATCAGAGTATTATCTTTTTTACAATGTTTCTTTTAGAATGCATTTTAATAATGTTACTATTATATATAAGAATATATTATTATGAGGTTATTAGGACAATAAACTCACAAAAGTAAAAATAATTTATAAATAAGCAAATGAATGAATAAAGACATAATGATAATACAATGATAAATAATACTATTATTGTTCTATTATTATTCTCTTGAATAGTCAGTTCTATTCTCCCCAGTTTAATGAATCATAATTATGATTTACCATTTAATTTGATTTTTTTTTTCTGAGAACTGGGTGAGGCTTATCAAAGTGGCTTAGTATAGGACCTGCATTGTATTCTCTTGTCCTGTCTTTGATAAGTGTTGCTTAAAGCCATTTTCCATAAATTGTCATTTGGTTTTTATGAGCGTTTTTTACTCCCTTTGAATGTAGATGGAATATGGCTATTTTATTTTCTTGGAAGTGTCAAATGAAATACAGCTGGCTATCTTGAAAAGTGTTTATATTTCAATAAGTTTGAAAAAGTATATATTGTGAATTCCAGAGGAATGATTCTAAACAAGGCAGATTCTACTTAGTATACAGCATTTTAATAGGTTTATTGGAATTTAGCCCAAAGTGAAAACTAGAGAACTGTTTCTAATTGGTTGGCAAACAGTTGTTAAGACAAGCTTTGGCTTTTTGAATCCAAACACAAAAATTGGAACCAATCCAATTCCCATTTTAATTTTTATTTTTCTCTCACACGCACATCCCCTTATTGCTATTTCTTACCAAAATAACTTTTGAAGGAAGGTTAGGTATGTTTGTAATCCTAGATTTGATACAATTATTCAGATATTACTTTGCCAATTGTAGGGATCAGCTTCATTCTTCTCCCGGCTTAGAAAGCTTTAATTTGGGTGGTAGATTATCCTGATCTAACTTCTATTCCTCTGTTATTTGTTTACATTCTGGTCTGAAGTGAGTGTATAGTAGTTGGGTAATATGCAAGCAGCACAGTTTTGTTTTGATTTTTCCGTCTGAAAACTATATTTTTGTGATGCTCTGCTGCCATCTAGAAATGAAGTATCAGACTGCACCTCTCTTGGTAAGCTGTACTTCCCAAACTTGTGTATTTATCTCTTATATATAAAGTTATAACAATCTGTAACAAGTACTGAAACTTCTATCTATAATGATATTGCCACTGGTGTAGGAATGCTAAGAAATTATTATCCTATGTTTCAAATAAGGTGCTTATCTGGTTGATTGTCCACATTTTGTAATTAAGTCTTGACAGATGAATGTTTTCATCTGTGGCATTGTTTTTGAAGGATCAGTGTGAGGACAATTGAGTCAGCTCCAATTTTAACGCAATCTCCTTGTTGTAGGATATAGCACTTTTTCTCTACCAAAATCACAGCCTTCATGCATTGCTGGCTCAGCTGTGGTGCGCTGTTCAGTGTCTGTGGTTTTCTTCCATTAATCTCTCGCCAAGCCACTGTCTCTGGCTGTCTCTGATCGTTGTAGATCCCTCTGCAACAGCATCAAACCAGACCTTCTAGGATGAAATGAATGAACATTTATCTTCTTGAAAAGAAACGCTATCCCTGAATCCAGGATTGTCTTTTTGAGGGGACAGCAGTTGCTGATTGAACAAAATGTAAATTTCCAGGCTTCTCTTGAAGCAATACACCTAGAAAACCACTGATGTGCAAGTCAGCCAATGTTCCAGTTATGTGTGTTGAAATCACAGAGATATAAACATGTGTTTAACTTTCTGATTCAAATAAGTTTCAAAGTTTTAACTTCCTGAGAGACTGACCTTCGGCTGAAGCATGCTCTTAGGATTCTTTATTAAGTAAGTGCTCTTCAAAACTGTTCCTCCTGTCAGGACAGTTTCTCTCTGGACAGAAATCATTGAAAAGGGTTTTCAATAAGCACCTTTCCTCACTTGGTACTGTAAAGGGCATCTTCCCTATATCCCTGAGGCAGGAATTTGAGCTAGGGCCTTTTCAGAAGGTACTTTGATGGACAGGCAAACCAGTTTCATCTTCAGAATTTAATAAATTCAATAAACTGAATAGTCAAAACTTTTTGGAAGAGCGAGCCTGGTTCTGTCTTCCAACTTACATACCAGTTAAAGATGAAAAGTGCTAAGTGGGAAAGAAGGGTAAGACATTTTGCATTGCTAAAAGTTAGTAAAATAAGTTATATCAGAACTATTGTTTTCTGAAAATGAAATCTAATAATTATCCATTTTAATGTTAACAAAGGCCTAGACTTTCTCAAGTACTGGTAGCCCTCATCTTACAACCGTTTGCTTAGTGACTGTTTGAAGTTACAACAGCACTGAAAAATGTGACTTATCACCATTTTTTCACACGTACATCCGTGGCAGCATCCCCATGGTTATGTGATTAAAAATGCCCGTGTTTGCTAACTGACTCATATTTATAATCATTAAAGTTACACTTATTTGCTATGCTTTTCTAATTACTTTATTCTAACTGCATATATGAACTCTCTTACATTTCTGTTTTTCTTATGGCAATTATATTGAGATCACATCATTGCAAAAGTTGTTTATTATAGCTTCTAATACCCTTCGCTTGTTTTTTTTCTGAAAGTGTGGAGACAGTAAATGACGGACAGTTCCATAGTGTGGAGCTGGTGATGTTGAACCAGACCTTGAATTTGGTAGTGGATAAAGGCACTCCCAAAAGCCTTGGCAAACTGCAGAAGCAACCCGTGGTTGGACAAGACACTCCACTCTACATTGGAGGTAAGTTCTGATTTCTGCAGAATTTTAGCTGAGGGTCAGGCTAAATATTAATCTTAAGACCTCCCCAAGTGCACAATAAAAGAACAATTAGTTGAAATATGAAATAATTGCAGAAGATTCCAATCTTCTTGCCTGAAATGAAATGGTAAAATAATATATTGATATTATTATTATTATTTTAAATTTATATATTTGAGGAATCCTTGGGGCTCACTGAGCTTTGTTGCAGATGTTTCATTACCCTAACTAGGTAACATCATCAGTGCTAATAAGGAGTTCTTACATTGAATGTTGTAGATTATTCCTGCCCAAAGAAAAAACAGAAGTCATCTTCAACATACAATGTAAGAACTGCAACAACCACCATGTAGGGCAAACAGGCAGAAGACTGGCAGAGCACATCCATGAACACCAACTGATGGTTAGAAGACGTGACAAAAATTCTTAAATTTCACAACACAGAGACAGATTCAACCATAGTTTCAATGGGGAAAATGTGACAATTCTAGACCAGACCAAGTCCAAAAATGCCAGGGAATTTCTAGAAGCCTGGCCTTCTGCTAAATCAGCTATCAATAGACATATAGATATTGACATCTATAGACTTGGCAAAAGAGACAATCAACCAGCCCAAAAGAGAAAAAGACTCCAGCACCACCATTAGTGAGCACTCAGATTAGATTAACTCCAAGGTTAACTTCAGACCAACAACCAAGTAAGCAATACCCCAATCAAGAAACTGCCAAAGAGCCATCAGTAAACCAAAGAATCTTTAAGTCCGTTCCTACCCACACAGATAGGCAAGACTGATAGCAAACAGCACTCCTTACTAGCACTGATAATGTTACCTAGTTAGGGTAATGAAATGTCTTCAAGAAAACAAGCAAGCTTAGAGAGCACTAAGGACCTCTCATGTCAACCCTGAGTTACAAATATTTGTCCTTTATTGGTATTTAGATATTTGTATAGCTTTCAAAATCTGTGCAAATGATTGCTTTTTTTCGGCATACATTTTTGAAATGCTATGTGCAAAACTAAAGTGTAGTAAATGAAGGCATAAAAGACAAATATCAACCCTATATATATACATACATACACACACACACACTTCATTGATAAACTGCTGCAATCTGCTTATCTAATCTTTTGCCACCATATCATTACTTTCAAGTGAAATATCATAGAGTTACTCAAATAATACACAAAGCATTTTGCAACTTCCTTTGCAGGAATCCCCACATCTTCAGGGCTGTCTTCATTGAGGCAGGGGACAGAGAGGACACCAAGTGGCTTTCATGGGTGCATTCATGATGTCCGAATTAATAACGAACTCCAGGATTTCAAAGAACTACCACATCAGTCAGTAGGAGTCCTTCCTGGTTGCAAATCCTGTAACATCTGTAAACATGGAATTTGCCGCTCTCTTGAAAAGACAAGTGTGGTCTGTGAGTGCCATCCAGGCTGGACAGGTTCACTATGTGATCAAGAACTTAACGATCCCTGCCTTGGTAACAAGTAAGTTTCATTCAGTGTAACTTTCCTTACAGATAAAAAAAATGTGTGACAAATGTGGGATGAAACAATGTGAAATCCAACAAAAAAATTTCTTTTTTCTATAAGATGCCTTCATGGAAAGTGCATTGCCACCAATTCTGCTTATACATGCAAATGTATAGAAGGTTATGCAGGTATGCACTGTGATCGAAAAAATGATTCCTCCAATTCCTGCAGATTTCTAAAATGTAATCACGGACAGTGTAAGATCTCTGCACAAGGGGAACCCTACTGCGAATGTGATCCAAGCTACAGTGGAGAGCGTTGTGATCGAGGTTAGTGTATTTGTGACATGTGATATGTGTTCTGCTCTGTCACTTTTACCCATTTACAAAGCAATGCAAAACCTCTGCTGATGTTTTTCCATTTCAAAGAAAACTTCCATTTGTGTACCATCCATTTACATATGTCACCTGTCTTCCTTTTACCTGACAGAATTGGAGTGCATATAGCACAATAATAAATCTTTATTACTCACATCAGATGAAAACAGCATGAAGACTTTTCTTTTTGTAATTCCTGTCAGTTGAGTTCTGCATAGTTGAGACACACAGATAGTTCTGTCTTGTCTTACATCCTTATTACATTAGCAGTTTGCACAGTAAATCTTAGCTAAGATAAAAATTCAGAAATCACAGGGACAAAAAATCGCTCCTTATACCAGTTAGACTGCATAGCTAGGTATTGTCTTCTAGCAGTACTTCTTCAGGGCTTTTCTCACTCCTACTTGGAAATTCTACAAACTGAATGAGAATGTTTTTGTTCAGGAAATAATTGTTCTAATGACATGTCATGTCATTAAGCTATAATCGCTGCCAGGATGAATTTTTGAAAGAGAATGTTATGCAATGCCCTTTTAAAAGTACTTTTCATATTCAGTTGTGTTAATATTTCAATTAGTGTTTTGGTTAACTTTTATTAACATAAAGGAGATGCGTGTTAATATTAATGGGATGTATTTTTAACAAGAGTATAGACCTATAGCTAATTATTTTCTCACAGTTTATTAGCAAAGTTAAGTAAGAAATTTCTCAGTGTTATAGTTTGATACAGATTATACTAAAGTATATTGCTTTGACTGAGAAATAAACCTGGACACACATGTAACATTCCAATAAGTATTGTCTCACACTGTCAAACTTGCAAGATAATTCGGGCAAGAAGCACACCCAGAAATATTAGTTCTAATTCTATGGTAAGGTTACATTACAGAATATTGTAGGTGTGAAAGTACATCTCTCTCCACCTCATCTTTACAGTCCAAGAAATTAGGGAGTGTCTGTTCTGAGATGTTTACCACACTCACGTTCTTCTGAGGGCTCAGTTACTACTTGTCTGATCCTTGTCCCCTGCAGCTCTTCCACCTGTATTTCAAGCTCATTTCCACATACCATTTCATATACTTTTGCTAACCTAAGGCCAATCTCTTTCTCAATGTTCTATTTGTACTATGTTTCTTGATCTATGAATAGGTTTTTCATGAGGATGATAAAATGTTCTGAGATTCCCATTTTTTAAAATACACTGCAGACCTTAACATGATCAACACCATGAAAAACATTTCTGTAATCAATGAAGCTCATATAATTTAGCTATTGTTTGATTATCACATTTATATTGGCAATAATGTTTTGTGTTCCTCCACCCAGTTTGAACATCTGGTATTTCTGTCTACAGAATAACAAAATAACAGAGTTGGAAGAGAGCTTGGAAGTCTTCTAGTCTAAATCCCTATTCAGGCAGGAAACCCTATACCATTTCAGACAAAAGTATTTCTAGTCTGTGTTGGATTATTCTGTTAGTCTTCTTCTTTTGGCTGTTCCGTTTAGGGGGCACCACAGCGAATCATCTGTTTCCACCTAACTTTATCCTCCACATCCTCTACTCTCGCCCTAATTAATTTCATGTCCTCTTTTAGCACATCCATATATCTCCTCTTTGGCCTGCCTCTTGATCTCTTACCTGGTAGCTCCATCGCCAACATCCTTTTACCAATATAACCACTCTCCCTCCTCTGCACATGTCCAAACCATCTCAGTCTGGCCTCTCTGACCTTGTCCCCAAACATCCAATCTGAGCTGTCCTTCTGATGTGGTCATTCCTAATCCTGTCCATCCCAGTCACTCCTAAAGAAAACCTCAACATTCTCATCTCTGCTACCTCCGTCTCTGCCTCTTGTCTTTTCCTCACTGCTAAAGTCTCTAACCCATACAGCATAGCTGGTCTCACTACTGTCTTGTACACCTTTCCTTTGATTCTTGCTGACAGTCTTCTATCACACAACACTCCTGACACCTTTCTCCACCCATTCCAACCTGCTTGCACTCACCTCTTCACCTCTTTTCACACTCCCCATCGCACTGGACTGTTGTTCCCAAATACTTAAACTCCTGCACCTTCTTGACCTCAGCCCTCTATAATCCTCACTGTCCTCACCTGTCTGGCCTCATCTTTCAACCTGTCCTTACCATAGCAAACAAGAAGGGACTCAGGGGCAATCCTTGATGTAGCCCCACCCTTGAACTCTTCTGTCTGACCTACAGCACATCTGACTACTGTCATACTCCTCTCATACATATCCTGGACTACTTTGACATACTTCTCTGCCACTCCTGACATCCTCATAAAATATCATAGCTCCTCTCTCAGCACTCTGTCATATGCTTCCTCTAAATCAACGAAGACCAATGCAGCTCCTTCTGACCATCTCTATACATTAACATCCTCAGGACAAAAATAACATCCGTAGTGCATTTTCTAGGCATGAAGCCATACTACTGCTCACAGATATCCACTACCTTTCTTAGTCTAGCTTCCACTATTCTTTCCCATAGCTTCGTTGTGTGGCTCATCAACTTTATACATCTGTAGTTGTTACAACTCTGCATATCACCCTTGTTCTTAAAGATTGGCACTAGAACACTTCTGCTCCATTCCTCAGGCATCTTCTCACCCTCTAAAATCCAGTTGAACAAACTAGATAGAAACTTCACTGCTGTCTCTCCTAGACACTTCCACACCTCCACAAGTATATCATCCAGACCAATAGCTTTTCCACTCTTCAGAGAGTGGAAAAGCCTTCCTCACCTCATCCTTTCTAATCTTGGCTACTTCCTGTTCTACAATATTTACCTTTTCCCCTCTTCTTTCCCTCTCATTTTCCTCATTCATCAGTTCCTCAAAATACTCCTTCTATCTTCTCTGTACATTCTCTTCACGTTAGCACCTTTCCATCTCTATCTTTCATCACTCTTATCTGTTGCATATCCTTCCCATCTCTATCTCTCTGTCTCGCTAATCTGTACAAGTCCTTCTCACCTTTTCTCATGTCTAACCTGGCATACAACTCATCATATGCTTTCTGTTTGGCCATTGTCACCTCCCTCTTCTCTCTACACTGCAATTTTTTGTAATCCTGTCTACTGTCTTCAGGCCTTTCTATATCCCACTTCTTTTTAGCTAGCCTCTTCCTTTGGATGCTGTCTTGTACTTCCTCATACCACCACCACGTTTCCTTATCTTTGTTGGATTATTCTGTTAGCATGTGAAATTGAGAATACTATACAGTAATTTGCATATTCTGTTAAATCTTCTTTCATTGGTATGTGCATTGATTTCCAATATGTAAGTAACTGTATCAGTCTCCAAATTTACTGCCACAGCTTTATTAGAATTTTTATGAACAGTGTCATTTTATCTCTTTCACTGTCTTTTATTGCTTCATAGCTCCTACTCTAATAACATTCCAGAGATCACTAAAAATTTGGTTGATATCCCAGGTCTTGTGGTAGTGTAATTTCGAAGTCTTCATTGGTCAAGTTCAGTTTTATAGTTGACTGTATCATTATTTTGGTTGGCTGTAATCTTTTTATAACTACTACTTTTGTTTTTCAAATCTAAGCCATCCAGAGTCATTAAGGAGTCATATGGCCTTGAATTGGATGGATGGATGATAGGCAGATATATAAATAGATAGGTATTTTTCCCAAAAGAAAGAATCATTGAGTAACTGCACAAATATGTAGAAGCAGCTTTCTAGGAAATTTGAAGGCTGACCTGAAGATATTTTGGGACTACTGCTATCTGCTGCTCAACTTTTAAATGTGTAAATTGTCAGGCCTGAAACCTATCGGGATATTTTTCCCTTTAGTCTCAGGCTGACACAGCTGGAGGCTGAAGTGGTGGGGCAGTAATAGATAACTGGGAATCTGTAGACAAAACAGAATGCCTTTCTGGTAAGTCAGGGACATTTCTATAGCTGGTTGCTCAGGGGAGGAGAGAAAGGTAACCAGGTAACCAGCTAGTTTGGACAATACGATTTATTGTTTTGAGAAAGCAAGCAATTTTATCTTTTAAGGTGTGGAAAGCCCGGGAAGATTTAGAACTGGCTTTCCACAAGTAGTGCCAAGATGATATCTCCAAATAAAATTGTTCTTTGAGGAATTGATCTGCCTCGGCATTCTGCTTTGAAATGATTGTATTACTTGGAATGCTGACATTAATATTGCATTAACACCAAATAAATTCTCTGGTCACAAGAAACTGACTTGTTAGATCCTCCCTAAAAGATCTTTTATGTCTAAGCATAATATTGCATAACATATTGCTTAACAATATTTACTAGTTCTGTATAATGACCAGTTCACTTTGTGGTTTGCTAGTGCTGAAGTAGTCCAACCATTTATCTTGGGAATAAAATAAATGATGAACAATACCTACAGTATAACTTTTTTATTATTACTAAAATGAGACAAAATTGCCAGAGGAAATGGATTATGAGGAAAAGAAAGATATCAAATTTCAACACTGTTCCAAAAGATCTCAGTAATCTTTTGCTAATCCAGGTTGACTGATCTGCCTTCTCAAGAGGAGGCCATCTGTAGGTATGGGATCCAGTATCATCAGTATACTGCTGATATCCAATTATATATCTCCACCTCTAGCTGGTCAGATGATGCTGTAGAAGTGCTGACCAGATGCTTGTAGGCTCTGGAAGGGGAGGAACTGGTTTTGTCTCAACCATGGCCAGATAAAATGACTCTGGGTTTTTGGACTGTCAGGTCCAGATACTATTTCATCCTTCACTCTGGGTGACCCTGCACTTTGCTAGACTGAGCTAACATAACTTGGGGGTTCTCCTGAACTCATGGCTCCTGCTCAAAAAGCAGGTGGCAGTGGTGGCTAGGGCAGCCAGTTGCACCCTTTCTTGGACCAGGAGACCTTGCTCAGTCATTCGTGCCTTGGTCAATGGTGGGATGCAACCAGTTTTACTTCTGGTTCAGTGAGCGCACGCTTTGCACGTGCCATCCAAGCTACCACGCAGCTTCAAAACTTCCTCTAAACTCCACCATCTTGTGGAAGAAACAAAGTATGCCGTTCCCATGACTGCTCCTGCCCTATGGAACCCCCTACCCTCCTGATCTTCCTTATTCCTGAGTTGTTGCAATTAAAATTTTTGCACCATGGCATTTTAACTCAATGAAGTTCCCAAGGAAAGTTGCCCGGAAGCTACCCCACAGTCTCTTCCCTCTTGTCTCCACCAACAATAAACCAGAAAAGCAGTTTGTGCAACTGCTGTGCATGCTTAGAAGCTTCCTTGAGCTTTTTTGAATGCTAGTTAATGCAAAGAAAAAACCTTGACTTTATTCCATCCTCTGAGGATTCTCTAGAACTCAATGAACCCAGAAGACTGCTTATGCAAATGAGAGGTGAGGAGAGACTACCAAGAAGAAGAAAGCAAAGTAGCTTGGCCATTTTTTTTCACTAGAATCAAAGATACCATATTTTGCAAGCTTTGTTGCAGCTGGAGTTCTGTTGTCCTCATGCGAATGGGCATTAAGTTACACTGGAACAGAAGCCCACCTTCAGCTGTATATTTCCTCAAAAATTGGGAGCCTCCCACTTGGGACAGAGGTCTAAATCAAGCACCCTGAGTAAAAGTCAGCTCAGTCCTTTATACAAAATATTTCATGTTTACAAAAACACTTACATTTGTTGTATTTAGTACTACATAGCGAAACCCTCCTAATCTTATTATTGTGAAGAATTTCCTGCTTCAGCCTATTGTTTGTCAGTTTCAAAAGGAAGCAGGCAAAGAAAGGGAAGGCTTACAGCCTTAAAGCAATAGTACAGATAATCCTCAATTTATAACCAGTCATTTAATGACGATTGGGTACTGAAAAAAAGTGATTTAGAACTTGTCCTATAAATTATGACCAGGACACTTTCTCCACAATTATGTGATTGCAATTTGGACATTTGGCTACTGGTTCACATTCACAACTGGTTACCATGCCCTGAGATCATATGCAACCTTCAGTACTGGTTTCTGACAAGCAAAATCAATGGGGAAGCCAAATTTGGTTAATGGTCATGTGACCATAGTAAAAATGATGGTTAAATTGAGTCTGGTCATGTGACGACATTGTTTATGACCCAAATCCCAATCCCAGTTGTGGTCATAAATTGAGGACTACCTGCAGAAAAATCAAGTATAAGCAAATTTGTACAATGCTCTCCCCATTTTCCTTAATATATTATTACATTTCCTAGAAGTTAAAGAAGTCACTTTGCACTAACTTAAATTGCTTATGAACCTTCCTCTAGAAACTATACTGCAATGTCAATTTAACATCAGAACATTTTCATGCTCGTTTTCAAGAGTTAACTCCATCTTTCCTCTGAGTTGCTTAAATGTATGCTGAGTGACTTCCTTTTAAAGAAAAATTTAGTCACCTGGTCTTGTTACACAAGTTTGGCATTCCCCTTTTGAAAAAATGAAATGTTCTGTATGCGCCTATCTGCTTGTGTATCTATGTTTAACAAATAGGAGTAACAGAAATGCTTGCATATTACTTATCTTTATCCCGATCTGAATCTGTTTATCTATTTACTGCTTTGTTTCAATATTTGCTTTAAAAGGGATGATCTGTAGAAACCACTTTGCAAACACCCAGGAAATGAAATAAAGCTCACCGATATTGAAACCAGGATGGAATATCCTTAGGTATTTGTCCATCAAGCTGAGAACCTTAATACAAAACTGCAGTTTAAAAAAATCATAAGAGATACTCAGTCTCCTATAAAATGGAAGGGAAATTATTTCTCCTATATGTTAAGGAGCATATGCTGTATTCACTGTTTAAATCTTTATGAGTTTTATCAATTATACCTATGAAACAAAGCATCTCATATAATTAACTTCTTATGAAGAGTCCTTCACGTCAGCATCTTATCATACTATCCACAGACAGTTAACAAAATTGAATGACTAGAGAAAAGCAAGAGAAAATAGATGCTATTTAGCTCTTTTCTTTGAGAAAAAAAATAGCATCTTAAAAGTTTCTTTTTCTGAGCCAGGGATAGCCAATTTACAGATGAGGCTCACTCTGAGGTCCACATGAGGTATTGGCAGAATACTGACTGTGTTAGTATGTTATATTACCAGAGATTGATCCAAATATTTTGGCGATTTCCCATTGGAAGTTGGTGAGGAAGCAGATTGTATCTATTTTCCAGCTTATGGTGCTAAGCAATACAGTAAAAAAAAAAAGCATTGTAGGAAATAAAGTTTTTTACAAATCTTGGCCATTTCAATCCTGGCAGGTTTGGCTCCAGCAAAATCCAGTTCTGGGAGTCTGTTCAGCCATGCACAAGGCCTCTCCTATGGAAATAAACAAAAGGAAATAGGAAATAAACACTTACCTCTCTATGTTTCTTATGTAAAAATTTCCTCACTAACAGACTTCCAAAGTTAAAAACACATATTGAGTTGCTTTTTTGCTCTCTTAAAGTATTGTTTACCAAAATAAATATTGCTGTTTAGTAGAGGAAGGTGTTCTATTCCCGATCAACCAGACCCGACAAGAACGACGCGGAGGCAAGGGTCGGGTTAAACTACTTTATTCCGGCACGGATAGACCACGTGGA
>JAEANM010004746.1:0-20408 GCA_017656035.1 Myanophis thanlyinensis
CTGGGAGGAGGTTTCGAAGTATTTCTAGCAGGACTACCTGATTCTGGAACAGCTTTGTTCCCTTTGCCATCCATCTGGTAAACTAGCAAGGCTTGTTTTTCTCACCTTGTGCATGTATACATCCAAACCAGACTATGTGGGTAATATATAATTTTGTATTTATTTATTTATTTAGTCATGTTTATGTAATGTATATTGGAGATGGTGGCCCTTTGAGAGCTGTATGCAATGAAATTTCATTTTAACGTATGCCAATTAGTGTACATTCAAAGTGACCATAAAGTTATTCTATCTATCTAAACCTCCTGATCTCATAAACTTGATGTATATCTCATTAAATGTCCTTCTTTTTCCTTCATTTGTCCAACCAATGAAAAATGGTACACCTTTGTCCTAGGATATTGTGGGTGCTTCACCACTGGGGGTTTTGAAGATGAGGTTGGACAGCCATTTGTCCAGAATGGTAGAAGGTCTCCTGTTTGAGCAGGGGGTTGGACTAGAAGACCTCCATGGTCCCTTCCATGGACCTATGATTCTATGATTCAGTATGGAGGCAATTTGCTTTCTGCTGGGTATTATTTTTTATTTGGGGAATGAGCCCAAGTGATGATTAATTAATGTGACAATATCTGTTTTGATAAATCTGATGATTACTGTATTTTTAAAGGAATTCAAAGCCAACCTCTTTGTGCTTTGTTCTAGAATCCTCTATAAATCAGTGTTGGTCTGTTTAATCTGCAGCCCCCGCCATTCTCCCCTTTTTGAAGATTGGGACAGATTCTGTCCTCCTTTAGTTGTATGGGACTTTACTCATCATCAGGGTTTCTCAAAACTAATTCCTGTACTATCTAGGATTAATTAATCTGAGTCTGGAAATTTAGACTCATTCAAGGTAAAAAAAAATATTGTCCGATCGTGTTTCTGTCAATCTTGGCCTTCCACATTGACCTGATGGAAGAGAAGCCTTCTTGCTGGAAAAGACAGAGATGAAATAGGAATGGCATAATTCTGCCATTTCGTTGTTTCTAGTTCGCTATATTTATTTTGAGCATTGTACAGAATCTTTTTTCTTGCCATAATGCAAGAAGCCAGAGGTGAAATTCAGCCGGTTCTAGCCGGTTCGGCAGAACCGGTTAGTAGAAGTTTGAAACTGGCCCTGCCCACCCACCCGAGCACCTATTCTTACGTATACGCACTCTGGTTTTTGATTTTTTCTTACTTACCTAAATCAGCTGTTTTGAGTGTCTGTGGAGCCTTCCTGATGATCCCTGGCTGCCTCTGGTGCCTTTAAACATCGTTTAAAGCGCTGCGCTGCAGTGCGATTGGCGCGCATGCGTGCACACCGAACTGGTAAGAAAACTGGTCGGATTTTGCCCCTGCAAGAAGCCCACATCCTTTTTCCTTCGCTTCTTTTGCTGGTTTATCTCATTTCAGCTTTAATTTCCCTGGCATTGCCTCAGGGGTTCTGGCCTACCCGTCCAGACTCTTCCTGGTGACTTCTTCCCACTTCTCATGGACCTTTCCAGATCTTCCCACCAGCTTCTTCTCTGTGCAGTAGTTTCTCCTATGAAGGGAAAATCCACGACCCAACATTTTGTTCAGCTTTTGTTTGACAACTGAGCTTCCTGTGAAAGCGTGTGGGCAGCAGCATCTGCCCACTGCCGCCCCGCTGTAACCATCATTCATTGATGGTATTCACAAACTAAGCTTAGGCCATAAGACGGTTCGTTTGGGTTAAGCTGAGCCCAGGCATTCTCTTCGCGCACCTTGGCTTACATCTTAGTCTTACGTCTGAACCTAACAAGCAGTGTGGCTTATTCAAAAACCCAGGGTTAAATTAATCACAGCTTATTTTTAGTGCATGAACTGTGGTTTGATGGTGCAGATTTGAGGCACGCAAGACAAACCACTGCTTTTCCTTTTCCCAGCTTCCCTATCTAGACTCTGAATATGCAACGGCTGTTGTTCACCCCACTGAGCCAGGCATTTTGCAAGATGCCTTTTCTGAACATCTGCAAGTCATGGAGAAGCTTTCAGACAGATGTGCTCTCCAGATGGAGCCTGCTTTGCAGTCAGGGAGGTCTCATATCCTGGGAAACACCTGTTCTTGCTGTTAAGACACGATTGGTCCACTGCCTGCCTTCCCATTCTACCATGGCCGAGAGCTGCCTGGGCACTTCTCCGGCCTTGCCTGTTTCCCTGGGCAACTGGACTGCCAGTCCAAGCGCCTGGCTCTAAGGCCATCATCGGGCTGGCTGTCGGCAGGTGCCTTTTGCAAGGACTTTCCAGGTTTGAAAGGCACTTTACAAACAGCTGAGGGATCCTGTGGCTTGGGAAGTCTATCTATTATTATGATTTAAGATTTAATCTTCAGTTCGAGTCACAGTCTGGGACTGGTAAAAACTCAGCAGGGCTCAGGGAAGGGGTGGGGGGTGGCGGTGGTTATTAAGGAAGATCTATGTCCTAGGGAAACCACTGTTTCTCAGATGACCGGATGTGAATCCCTTTGCATGAAGTGGGGCTCTGGGGTTCAGGTGGGCCTGCTACTCACATACCTGGCTCCCTGCCATGTGATATCGGCCCTGCCTGAGCTCCTTGAGGTTATAGCCGGCTTGGCGGTGGAGACCCCCCAGACTTACGGTCATGGGGGACTTCAACCTTCCGTCTGCCGGCACAACCTCGGGGGTTGCCCAGGAGTTCATGGCTTCCATGACAGCCATGGGCCTGACCCAACTAATTCGGGACCCCACTCACATGGGAGGTCACATCCTGGATCTGGTTTTTGTCTCTGATCAGTGGCAGAATGATCTAGGTATAGGGGATGTTTTTATAGAGCCCCTGTCATGGTCAGATCATTCGCTCCTTAGACTGGACTTCCATTCCACACCCCCTCATCGCAGGGAGGCGGAGCCGATAAAATGGTTCCACCCCGGGTGCCTAATGGACCCAGAAAGGTTCCTGACGGAGCTTGGGCTGTTTCCTGAGGCACACACACACTACCCTGTCAGGGACTTGGTGGCCACCAGGGAGAGGGTGGCATCCGAGGCTCTCGACCGGGTTGTGCCCTTGCGGCCTCTGACCCAGTGTCGATCCCAATTGGCTCCCTGGTTTTCCAGGGAGCTAAGGGAGATGAAGTGCTGGAAAAGATGCTTAGAGAGTGGTTGGTTGACTAGCCGCTCCGAATCTGACCGAACACTTTTCCGCCCTTATTAAAGTCTTTCTCACTTTTCTGCCCTTATTGCGTCTGCAGAAAATCACCTGGCCGCCCTTTTCAGGGTGACCCGCTCCCTTATAGAGGTCAGAGTGCGGGAGGACCCCTTGCAAGGATGGGCCGAGGATTTTTCTTGTTTTCTGCAGGATAAAATCGCTCAGATTCAGGACAGGCTGGACTCCCGGGAACAGCACGGAGACGGCTTTGGTCGCGTTGGTGGATGATCTCTGGAAGGCACAGGACGGGTTATTCCTCTGTCCTGGTCCTATTAGACCTCTCGGCGGCTTTTGATACTGTTGACCACAGTATCTTGTTGCGGTGATTGCGGGTGTTGGGAGTGGGAAGCACCGTATTATGGTGGTTCTCCTCCTTCCTCTCCGATCGCTCGCAATTTGTGTTGGCAGGGGGGCAGAGGTTGGCCTTGAGGCTTAATAGGTGGGGTGCCTCAGGGGTTGGTGCTCTCGCCTCTACTGTTCAACATTTATGTAAAGCCGCTGGGTGAGATCATCTGCGACTTTGGGGTGGATTTCCATCAGTACGCTGATGACACTCAGCTGTACATCTCCACCCCAGGCCACCCCAACGAAGCCATCGAAGTGATGAACCGGTGCCTGGAGGCCATGTGGAGTTGGATGGGTCTAAACAGGCTCCAGCTCAACCCGACCAAAACCGAGTGGCTGTGGTTTCCTGCACCCAGATACAGCCAGCTAGTTCCATCGCTGGCCGTGGGGGGAGAGAGTTTGACCCCCATGGAAGGGGCTCGCAATCTGGGTGTCCTCCTGGATGTACGGCTGTCGTTAGAAGACCAGATTGCAGCTGTCTCCAGGGGGGCTTTCTATCAGGTCCGAAGGATCTTCCAGCTGCAGCCCTTTCTGGATCGGGGCGCTCTTCGCACAGTCACTTCTGCCCTCATTATATCCCACCTAGACTACGGCAATGCTCTCTACATGGGGCTCCCCTTGAAGAGCATCCAGAGGTTGCAGTTGTTGCAGAGTGCGGCCGCGCGGGTGATTTTGGGGGCTCCTTGGAGCTCCCATATTACACCTCTCTTGCGTGAGCTGCACTGGCTTCCTGTGGCCTTCTGTGTGCGATTCAAGGTGTTGGTTCTTACCTTTAAAGCGCTCCATGGCTTGGGACCTGGGTATTTACGGGACCGCATGTTGCCACCATCAGCCTCCCACCGGCCAGTGTGCTCCCACAGGGCAGGCCTCCTTGGGATTCCATTGCCTGGACGTTGTCGTCTAGCAGCCCCAAGCGTTTGAGCCTTCTCTGAGGGGGCACCCTCCCTTTGGAACAAATTGCCCCCGGAGATCCGGACCATCACAGACCTGCGGACCTTCCGGCGTGCATTAAAGACATTTTTGTTCCAAGAGGCCGGTCTGGCCTAGCATCAATTATTTGGGGTTTTAAATTAATCGGTTTTAATGGTTGATACAGGTTGTTGGCAGCATCCTAGGTAGCAACCAAGTATCTTCTCAAAATGTATGTTGTTCCAAGTCACGCAGTTCTTTGCAGTTCTGCTGGTGCTATTGCAGGAAGCTGCAATTTCTTCATGTACTGTGTAAAATTCTTGGACATGGTGCCAAGTGCCCCGATGACAATGGGTGTCACTGTCACATGTTTCATCCATAATCGCGTAGTTTCGATGGCCAGGTTGTGATATTTTGTGATATTTTCCAGTTCTTTTCCTTTGACTCGTGGTGCAGCGATATCAATACATTGGTTTAGGTTTTTGACAACTGTGATATCTGGTGTGTTGTATGTATTCCAGATGATGATGATGATTAATTAACATAGTTTCGATGGCCAGGTCACGATATTTCATGATTATTATTATTATTATTATGGTTGTTTCATCGCTTTATAATGCCTTGGTAAGACCACACTTGGAATACCGCATGCAGTTTTGGTCACCACAATATAAAACATATATTGAGACCCTGGAAAGAGTGCAAAGAAGCGCAACAAAGATGATTAGAGGGCTGGTGGCTAAAAGATACAGAGAACAGCTGCAGGAATCAGGTGTCTAGTTTAATGAAAAGAAGGACTAGGGCCCCCATAATCGTCTCCAATATTTGAGGAGCTGCCGTAAAAATGAGGGGGTTAAAACTATTTTCCCAAGCACCAGAAGGCAGGACAAGAAACAATGGATGGAAAGTGAACGAAGAGAGAAAGCAACCTAGAACAAAAGAGAAATTTCCTGACATAAGAACAGTCAACCAGTGGAACAACTTGCTTTCAGAAGTTGTGGGTGCTCCATCACTGGAGGTTTTTAAGAAGGGACCGGACAATCATCTCTCTGAAATGGTACGGGGTCTCCTACTTGAGGGGGATTAGACTAGAAGACCTCCAAGGTCCCTTCCCTGTTGTTCCGTTAGTCTCAAAGCTGGATTTGTACAGAAGACTTGGTCCCTGTTGCTCCCTACCCATGGACAGAGCCTCAAGTGTCTGTTTATTTCGGCTGTCAGTTCCAGTGGAGACTCAGGTTCAAAGCTACGGAGAGGAAAATGGATTTTCAGCCACAAAAATCAGCCTCTACGAAAATCTCAGCATGCTTCAAAGAACAAAAGGCATTTAGCTTCTCCTGGAGTCCTGGGCCTCCTACTGTGGACTGGTGAAAATTGAGCCATTCATCTTGGTTCGTTTAAGAATAATCTGCTGCTTTGTGGAAAGAGAATAAAGGATGCAGATTTCTCTGGATTTGCAAAAAAACTGCTGCATGGTGCAAATTCCGGCTTTTCTGGCCAGCCTCTTTTGGTCTTTCCTACCTTGCTTGGGTGGGCAGTTTGTTATTGGGAAAGAAAAAGGGTCTTTTTAAGATGCTTCGTTATTTTCCATGTATTGGAGGGTGGGATGCCTGCAAAATTCTCAACGGATCTGAAATTTTAATGCAAAGTAGTCCTTGGTTTCCAACAGTTTCATTTAGTGACCATTCAGATTTACAACGGCACTGAAAAAAGGGACGTACGACTGTGTTTCACAACCGTTGCAGCATCCTCAGAGTCACGTGATCCAAATTCAGATGCTTGGCGACCAACTCATACAAGCGGTCCTTGACCCACAACCGCCACTGAGCCCAAAATTTCTGTTGTTAAGGGAGACTTTTGTCAACTGAGTTATGCCCCATTTTACGACATTTCTTGCCACAACTGACACAGTTGTTAAGCAGCGAATCACTGCAGTTGGTAAGTGAGCCTGGCTTCCCCATGGACTTTGCTCATCAGAAAGGGGATCATGTGACACAGCAATGGTCATAAATATGAGTCAGCTGCCAGGCGTCTGAATTTTGATCCCATGATCCTGAAGATGCAGCAAAAGTCACATTTTTCAGTGCCGTTATAACTTTGAACAGTGACTAAATGACCTGTATTTATGACGGCCGCAGTGTCCCAGGTTCACAGGATCCCCTTTTGCGACCTGACCAACAAAGTCAATGGAGCAAGCCAGATTCACTTAATGACTGTGTTGCTAACTTCGTAACTGCAGTGATTTTCTGAACAACTGTGGCTCCTAGAATGGGCCAAATTTTAACTTAGCAATTCTCTCACTTAGCAACATACGTTGTAGGCTCGATTGTGGTCCTAAGTCGAGGATTACCTGTACTGGGCGGAGACTGAAGCAGACTCCAAGGTTTGTCAATCTGGGGCATTGCCACGTCTTTGTCCTCGGATGTTATGGGTTTTAAACCACTGGAGGTTTTAAAGATGAGATTGGACGGCCGTTTGTCCAGAATGGTAGAGGTGGGGCATCCCACCCGCAGCTCTGCAGGAAAAGCAACTGGCATCCGAGAGGCGAGATCTTTTTATTTCGTGAGACTCTGGAATGGATTGACTAAAACATTTTTTTTTTTAGTCCCACAAACTTCAGTTTCTCTGCAAACTACGGCGAGAAACACCACGGAGAAACACAGTGGAGCTGAGCTGGGGTGATGGCACGCATGTGCCCACAGAGGGCTCTTGCGTGCCACCTCTGGCATGCGTGCCATAGGTTCACCACCACTGGTATAGGGGTTTGAGCAGGGGGTTGGATTAGAAGACCTCCATGGGCCCCTCCCAGACCTATGAGTCTATGATTCAGTATGGAGGCTCTTCATCGCAAACCACTGTGACAAGCCCTGTTCTCATTCTTCAGTCCCTGTTTTAGGACTCGATGAGGCCCGATGCAAAGTGCAGCTAAATATAGCATCCATGGGCATTTTTAATAACGGCCTTTTTGGGAACACAATTGCTTGAAATGGTTCTCCATTGATATTTTGCACAGTGGAGCAGCAGCCCTTTGCCTGCTTCCGGTGGTCATTGTCCAATCATTCATTTCTCCAGCGGTCTTTAATTAGCAGAATGCGCCATAATCTGTTATTATATTCCTTCTCAGAAGAGTCTGGTGAGGGTCATTTTTTTTGTTCCTGGGAAATGGAGGATGAAATGCAGATTCTTTCTGGAGCATCTAATAGAGGAGTGGATTTTGAACTCTAGCTAATGGGTAATTGACATTTCCCATTTCGGTTTCTGAGCCGCTCGTTTTGTCAATCATCGGTTGGTTCCGTGCTGCAGATGTGAGCGATTTGAAAGCGTGCGCGAGAACCATAATACAAAAAAAAAAAAGGGGGGGGGGAAAGAACCTCTCTCATAATATACACCTTTCATATATATAATTCCCCTATCTGGTTCACATTTTTGTATTTATATGCCTCTCTCCCTTCTTTATATATATATAAAGTTGGAACGCAGTTTTGCAATCAATAAATACACATTTCTGTAGAAAAGGATACAGAAATGTGTGTTTATTGATTGCAAAACTGTGTTCCAGCTTTGGAGAAGGACAGGTTTTTGAAAGCTGAATGGTTTTCAAATTGTGTAATGGCTGGAAAGTATGAGACTTGGTATGTTTGCATGGAAGTAAATCAACTCTTCTCTCCTCTGTTGGATCGCTTTGACCATTTCTTCTCTTCAACGACTGCTGCAGAGATGAAACCCGTCCCTGGTCACTCAGATAGCACTCCTCCCTCCCCCGGAGCCTGTTTCTCATGCATTATTCATCCCTTTTCCATTATGGGGAGTCCTTGACTTATGAGCCCAACAGCTATGCTGTTTGTCACTAAACATTTGTTAAGTGAGTTTTGTCCCATTTGCAGCCCTTCTTGCCACAACTCAGTTCATCCGCCTGGAATCCACACCGTATATCAGACATTAACATGACTGAGCGGGTCCAGAGGTATTTCACGAGAAGAAGACTCCATTTGTCTACACAATAGAATCCCTTACTCCACCAGTCTTGAAATTCTGGGCTTGGACAATCTGGAACTACACCGCATGTGGTCTGATCTAATACACAAAATTGTCTGCTACAACGTCTTACCTGTCAACAAGTACTTCAGCTTCAACCACAATAATACAAGGGCAAACAATCGATACAAACTCAAGGTAAACTGCTCCAAACTCGATTGTAGAAAATACGACTTCAGCAACAGAGTGGTCAACACCTGGGATGCTCTACCTGACTCCATTGTCACAGCCTCAAACCCTCCCAGCTTCAACCTCAAACTGTCTATCGTGGACCTCACCCCATTCCTAAGAGGTCCATAAAGGGAGCCTGCATAAGTGCACCAGAATGCCTACTGTCCCAGTCTTACTGTCCCCATTTACTTATATTTACTTCCTTTGTTATGTTTACGTTCATGTTCATACCTGTACTTGTTATCTTGTACCTCACTCAATAGCAGTAACTGCGAGAGGGATCTTGGAGTCCTAGTTGACAATCATTTCAATATGAGCCAGCCGGGCGCTGCAGCTGCCAAAAAAGCCAACACAGTTCTAGGTTGCATAAACAGAGGGATAGACTCAAGATCACGTGACGTGTTAATATCTTTTATAATGCCTTGGTAAGGCCACACTTGGAATACTGCATCCAGTTTTGGTCGCCACGATGTAAAAATGTGGACATCCTTTCTGAATCAGTTCCCATAATTCCCAGTCTTGCAGCTTGACTAAGCATTCTGGGAACTGACATCCTGGTTTCTGGGAAGGGTCTACTGCCTCGACCCTCAACAAGACCCGTTGAAGAGCGTAATGGTTTTCATAGAGCAGTGCTCGTCCTCAATTGTGAGGCTGGCCTGTTCCCATCAATGTGGCCCAGAGGCACCAACGCATCACCTCCTTCCATATCTTGCTTTATTCCGAGTTTCTTTCTTTTCGCCTCCTGCCAGCTGGGGCCAAGCACCTTGAGATGTCAGCATGAGTGAGGGCAACCAAGCGAGGCTTGAGCCCACCTCGAGACACAGCATCGAAGAATGGCAAACTCTTCCTTCTTCAGGAGTGGTGCTGGGGACACAGCGGTAGGCTGATTGAAGGGGGGGGGGCAGTTTGAAGCAATGAAGTCAGGCAGGTGGACATGCTGCCTGCCAGGGGAAGAACACCGAGGGCACATTCTCACAATGTGGTACAGCTGGCTTTATTTATTTTGTTACATTTGTATGCCGCCTCCCTCCCGAAGGACTCGAGGCGGTGCGCAGCCAATAAAAACAGAAATATACAATTAAAAAACCAAATTAAAAATACAAATAGAAAGGCCAATGAATTAAAAACTCAATGTAAACAGTTAAAAATTAGAAATTAATTTGAATCTTAAAAACTAATTTAAAAAAATTAAAACAAATTTAACAACCCCCACCCCCCCCCCATTAAATACTAGGCTTCGTCTGCTGTTCCCTTAGGGTGGTGTTTGCCAGCCTTGGCAATTCAAAGTTGTGTGGATTTCAACTCCCACAATTCCCCAGTCAGCATGGGGATCGAAGACTCCCCCCCCCCCCCCAAAGATGGCTTCTGGCCTAATCTAGAACTTGGCATCCTGGCAACCAGCAACAGGGCTGGCCAGGGACGACCAGCTGAGCTGACCAGGGTTAGCAACTTGTGACCTGCTTAATTTGTGTCCTACAAACAGGGACAAATCATTTCATACAAGTCCACCCACCAGGGAGAGATTTGTCAGAGTTTGCAGCAGCAATCACATTCAGAAACACACACAGTAAATGAACTCAGCAGGATCCAGTAACTTCTCTTTATATACAATATAACACGTGAAGTAAATATACAATACCAAAAACAGATTTTTCCAATGTGGTAGTAAGCAAAATACAGGCAGAGAAGAGGAGGAGGATCTTGTCAGTATATGAGAGTTCATGAAGTTGCAGTTTTTGTTTCAGTTCAGACCTCAGTGCAGACTTGTTTCAGTTTCAGAGCTGAGCACAGACTACTAAGCCATGCCCAGGCTCCTTGCTGTCTCATTGCTCACATAGTAAATACTGTTTCAGTTTCCAAATAGCCCTCATTGGCTGACCTTGTTGCCATGCCTATTCATTGGCTGATCTTGTTTCCATGTCTCTCCCAAGTCATGAACTCTCATATACTGACAAGATCCTCCTCCTCCTCCTCCCTATGCTTATTGGCTCATAGCAATGCTTACCTTTATCCCAGCTCAGAATTCCTGAAATGTGCAGTGTTGAGAGGTTGCAAGGACTACGAAATCAAAAATGAGACATCTTTGAGGTTACACTTTTTCCAGCCCTGCTTTAGCCCATCCTATATTCCCCTGATGTGTTTTTCTCTTGTTTTTACCTCACTATCTTTCAAGTGGTAGTTCCGTCTCTTTCATTTCGGACAGCTGGAAAACAAAGTGGTTGGAAGGAAGTGATGGACGCTGTTCTAGAGAGTTTCAAGTATTGCCTTTTTCCTGTCATGCATCACCGAAATGTGATTTTAACAGCTATGAAATGCCCTCATCCTCGTGAGAGGTTTCCTCCAACTTCCTGCAGCATAACAGAGTTGGAAGGGACGTTGGAGGTCTTCTAGTCCAACCTCCTGCTCAAAGCAGAACACCCCTCTACAGGTAGTCCTTGACTTAACAACAGTTCCTTTAGTGACCGTTCAAAGTTACAACGGCATTGAAAAAAGTGACTGATGACCTGCTTGGGTGCGGGGTTGGACTAGATGACCTACAAGGTCCCTTCCGACTCTGTCAGTCAGTTAGTGTGCAGCGCTACTTGTGCCGTTGGGCCTTCCGTATGCCTCCAAGTACATTTCATTCCAGAGTTCATTTACTGAGTGAAATGTTTATATAGTACAGCGCCTAATCATAGAAGCATCACAACATCTCCTTTTATAGAGGTGCTTGACATGTCCAGAGCTGCAGGTCTGTCCTCGGAGAAAACGCGCTGAGCTTGACCCTGGTTCCCTGCAGAGCCAGCTGCTGGTGGAGCTTGTTTGGCAAGTCCATCGTCCCTCTCCTGCAAAAGGGGGCGGACATAAGGCCATCCACAAGAGGTGCAGGAAAACCTTCCTAAGCCTGGAACGTCACCGCTATGCCCACAGGCAGCCAATGGAACTCCAGCTGGGGTGGTTTCCTTGGAGCTGGGATTCTCCAGAGCAGAAACGTTGGTTAGGTCAACACCCAAGAGCCGCTTAGCTCTTGGAAGCACAAGAAGAAATGCAAGAAGAACTATAAGAAGGGTTGTGCATCCTGACAGTCCATTGCTTAAAATAGCCACCTCCTGAGATACAACTGAAGTTCTCAGCCAGCCATGCTGGGACAAGCATCTGGGCAACATCTGTTGAATTTGCACAGGGAGACAGCACAGAAATTGCAGGAGACCCAACTGGCACTCCTGCAGCCCGCAGTACCATAGAGCCCGGGTGGGAGCCCCTTCATGGAGGCAATTACAGGAGTCTAATCTGGAGACCTCCAGGCATGCAGGAAATAAGGGAGAGCTCAGTTGAGGGAGGGCAGCACTTCCGGAGCTCAGCAGTGATCTGACGACACGATTAGGAGCTGATCTGAAGTGACACTTTGGGCTCTGATTTTGGAGACAGTCATTATCTGCATTCTGGTGATTCCGCCGTGCCTCGCTTCTGCTTAATTCCAACCATTTGAATGCCTGCAGCTGCTGATCACGGTGCAAATATCAGCCGGGCATTGAGAGAGCACAGACCTAGCGCTATCCAGTTTTGAACCTCCCCAAATAAAGAAATGGGGATCATCGGTGCAGGTAGTCCTTGACTTAAAACAATTCATTTAGTGACAGTTCAAAGTTACAACCGCACTGAAAATATGACTTATGACTGTTTTTAACACTTATGACCGTTGCAGCCTCCCCATGGTCGGTTCCCACATGATTAAAATTCAAACACTTGTCAACTGGTTCCTATTTTACAAGATTAACAGAGTTGGAAGAGAACTTGTAGGTCATGTAGTCCAACTGCCCACCCAAGCAGGAGACCTTACACCCTTTCTGACAGATGGCAGTCCAGTCTCTTCTTGAAAGCCTCCAGGGATGATGAAGCTCCCACAACTTCTGAAGGCAACATCTGATCCATGGGTTGATTGTTCTCACTGTTGTAAAATTTCTCCTTATTTCCAGGTTGAATCTCTCCTTGATCTGTTTCCATCCATTATTCCTTGTCTGGCCTTTAGGTGTCCTAGAAAACAGCTTGACCCCCTCGTCTCTGTGGCAGCCCCTCAAATGTCAGAAGACAGCTCTCCTGTCTCCCCTGGCCCTTCTCTTCCCTAGACTAGCCATGCCCGGTTCCTGCAACTGTTGTTCATATGTTTTAGCCTCCGGTCCCCTCATCATCCTGGTTGCTCTTCTCTGCACTTTTTCTAGAGTCTCAACATCTTTTTTATAGTGTGGTGGCCAAAACTGGATGCAGTACTCTAGGTGTGGTCTTACTAAGGCTTTATTGAATGTCTGTATTAGTGTGAGTGTGAGGTATTACTACCTCACTTGATCGTGATTGTACCCCTCTGTTAATGCAATTTAGGATTGCATTGCCTTTTTTGGCTGCAGCCACACACTGCTGGCTCCTATTTAGCTGGTTGTCCACTAAGACTCCAAGATCCCTCTCAGAGTTACTACCATTAAACCTGGTTTCACCTAGTCTATACATGTACTTTTGGTTTTTCTTGCCTGAGTGTAAGACTTTACGTTTCTCCACATTGAATTTTATGACAGTCTCTGTGGGGATTTGTGATCCATCTTTTGCGACGTTCTGACAAGCAAAGTCAATGGGGAAGCCAGATTCAGTTAACAACCATGTTACTGACTTAACAACTGCAGTGATTCACCTAATGACCGTGGCAAGAAAAGTCATAGAATAGGACAAAATTCACGTAGCAAATGTTCCGCTTAGCGATAGAAATTTTGGACTCTCTGCATGTTTATGATTTAGCAACCCAGGCAATGCAGTGCCTCATGTGGATGTTAAACAGGAAGGAGAAGAGGATGAAAAAATCACAAGGTAGAACCAGGTGCTGAAGAAAAGCATCAATTCTGGGACATCCAGAGAGGCAGGAGTAGCCAGGGCGAACGAGACCAATAGCGGTTCCAAGTTTTCCCGCGCAACCAACCTGGAGTCAGCAGTATCAACATTCCCATTGTTTGCTTTCTCCCAGAGCAGCCATTTTGGAGTCAATTGTGTTATAGTAGAGGGAATGGAGAGGCCTAAACTTCAGAAACATCATATGCTCATAATTCACACGTGACACCCGGGATCCTTTATATCTGAGCCGCTAAGTGTCTCCTGTCCATTTTTGCAGAAAAGCAAAATAGAGAGGACAAATGTTTTTTTTTTTTTTAAAAAACAGATTAACAGAGTTGGAAGGGATCTTGTAGGTCATCTAGTCCAACCCCCCTCCCCGCCCAAGCAGGAGACCCTACATCATTTCTGACAAATGGCAGTCCAGTTTCTTTCTTTTTTTTTAACCAACTTATAAACTGGTGTATAAAATCATACATCAGGAATCAAGTTCTCAGTGGCTTCCAGAAGATTATTGGCCGGCCAGGGGGATGGAGCAATTGATCTGTCATTGCCAGGAGTGAGAATAGAATAGAGAAGAATAGAATTCTTTATTGGCCAAGTGTGATTGGACACACAAGGAATTTGTCTTTGGTGCAAATGCTCTCAGTGTACATAAAAGGAAACAGTACATACATCAAGAATCACAAGATTCAACCCTTAATGATAGTCATGGGGTACAAATAAGCAATCAAATCATACTAGGAAACAATAATCAATGTAAATCGTAAGGATACAAGCAACAAGTTGTAGTGGAGGTGGATGGGTGATGGAACGATGAGAAGAATAACAGTAATGCAGATGGCATTGGCCAGCCCTTGCTCAAGCCTCCTTGCGCCTGGGTGTTACCTGGCTGCCCCACCTGGCCCTCCATGCATCCCAGGGAGCCTGCAGAGGTTGACAGGCAGCAGTGAGATTCTGACCGAGTTATGCAACCCTTTGATTTTGGAGAAAGCTGGCCTGGAAGGAGCCAGTCTGCCTCTACTCCCCTCTCCCCCCCCCCCCAATGGCTCATGGCATGTGCAGTTTGGTGTAGGGAGGGGTCTCTCCTCCTCCTCCTCCGGTCTCCAGTTGTGCCTGCTTGTGTGTCAGCCACTGAGCAGCTCCTTTGGCTGACCGAGGAGCCTCCTAGTCCTCCCTTCCTCGCCCCCCAATCCTTCTCTGCTGCCAGAACAGTTAGGAGGGAAGCCTGCCAGTCCCCCGGATGCGCCAAAAGGCTCAGGATATCTGGCCAATGAGGAGAAGGAGGCGGAGGCGGCCATGAGCGCCACTGTGTGCCTTGGCTTTGGAGCAGCTGCTCCGAGGGGCATCATAGGAGGTGCCAACCGCCCCTCGCCTCAAGCGGTGGTCTTTTAGGCCCCTGCCTGGGAGGCAGCACCAGCTTGGGTTTTGCTGCACGATTGGCTGGGGCCGATGGGTCTCGCTTTCTGGAAGGATGTAGGATTTATGGGATTCTTCCCTGCCGCCTTGTAAATTATGACCTTACTAAGCATGCATGTGGAAATCATGGCTCTTCATTATCAGTCCACTAGTTTCTCTAGCGCTCTAGAGTTCAGACAGCCGGTCTTTTAAATCTTTCCATGACTTTTGCAAGTGGGCTAGAATTTATACCTGGAGAGAGGGGGGGTATTCTTTTTTTTTTTTTCTAATACAACTCATGCAAAGGGTCATCCACAATGAAAAGTACATTTTCCACACTTTTAAGTTACATACTTGTGATTCCTTGTAAATATAACTTCTTTAAGCTAAGCATTTTTAGTACAAATCAATGCATTGATATATATCACTAATGCAGTTTCCTATCTCTTCCATTGACATAATTAACACATTTTCATAAGTAAAGTTCAGTTCTCTTTCTCTCCCACAGACATACACACACACCTCTCTTCCTCCCTCTCTCTCTTCCTCCGTACCTCCCTGCCTCCCTGTCTCTACCTCCCTTCCTCTCTCTCTCTCTCTCCCACTCTCTCTCTTCCTCCCTCCTTCTCCCCCCCCCCTTCAGAGAGGGGATTCTGGTCTTTCACATTGCTGTAGAACAAGTAGAACACAACGGAGGGATAGAGTCAAGTCTATCAAGTCGGGAAGTGTTGTGCCATTTTATAAGGCCTTGGTAAGGCCACACTTGGAATCCTGCATCCAGTTCTGGCCACCGTACTATATCAAAAAGACGTTGAGACTCCAAAAAGAGTGCAGAGAATAGCAACAAGAATGATTAGGAAGGAAGAGACCGAAGGACAGCTCACTTTGAATTCTGCTAACTCTTACTTAGTGCCAATTTACCTGGTCGGTTAGCAGAGCAGCCCTTGACTTCTGACCACAATTGAGCCCAAAATTTCTGTTGCTAAGCAAGATAGTTGTTAAGTGAATTTTTGACCCCCACAATTAAGTGAATCACTTGATGCAGTTGTTCAGCTGTTAACAGGATTGTTAAAGTGAATCTGGCTTCCGCATTGACTTCACTTGTCAGAAATTTACAAAGTGGATCGTATGACCTCACTGGGATCCTGAAACTATCGTAAATAAGAGTGAGTCGCTAAGTGTCTGAATTCTGATTACATGACCGTGGGGATGCGGCAATGGCCGTAAGCATGAAAAACAGTCATAGAAACACTTCAGTACCGTTGTAACTTTGAATGGTCACTGAATGAACTGTTGTAACTTGAGTACTCCCTGTTGTAGGTTGCATGGAATAAACTTGCAGCCTTTAGAACTAAACTCCTCTTCCTGGTTTCTTGCACCTGGCAGGAAAGATGCATGGTTGCATGATTACAAAATTATGCATGGCTTGGACACAAGTGAGGAGGGGCTGTTTTCCCCCTTCCCCAAATGCTACAATTAGAGGTCATGGAAAGAAATGGAATCCTGAAAGAATCAGGACAGAGATTCGTTTAATGGTTTTTGTTTTGTTTACATCACGTGTAATTCAGTTTTGGAATTTGCTACCCAAAATGTCCTGTTGACTTGACATCAAAGAAGGATTAAATCCGTTGGTGGAAGTCCTGGGAATCCCTTAGCCTCGAGGGGCTGCCTCTGACAGCCATCTGGGGAAAGATGGCCGGGCTTCCTTCCGCAATTTGTTGGCTGCTGTGAGGACAGACGGCTCATCCAGATGTGCCGGGAATCCCATCCAGTTGGGCGCGGCTGATGTCCTTCAAAGGCTGCGTGGCTTCCTCCCCCTCCCCCCTCCCTGCCTCCCTTCATAACCTCTCCGTCTGGAAGAAGCCCATCGCAGCCACCCCGAGAGCCGTGCTTCTCCTACATTATTCTTAGCAAAGGTCCAGCAACTTTGACAGAGGCATGGAAGATCCGTGCACAGCCGCAAAGAGGAACAGCCTGAGTTGCCATATGGAGCGTTTCATTTCAAAAAGGCCCTGGTGTTGCAGACAAGTTGTTGGTTTTTTTCCCCATTTTGTTCCAAGAATTGTGGGGAGGAGAGAAGTAGCCCTTTTGCCAGCTCTAGTTTTCGACAGAGTCAGAGCGCCGTTTAATTTGGCCAGCAAGCCTTGAACGAAGAAATGGGAAACTTGAAAGATGGATGTTCACACAAGGCTGGATTATTATTTTTTGCCTGATTTAATGAGAACTTGGTTGATTGTGCTGCAGGGATTCAGTTCCCTACTTTTTTTGTCTGCCAAATATTTCTCAGAGCTCACTGCAGTTCAGATACTTAAATGATTTTGGACACTTTGAAACAGGCTCGTCTGATCTGGAGGCTGCAGGAACTATATGCCATCCCCAAGACGTTGGTTAGACGGAGTCCTTGGAGCACTTCCAATAGTGGGGCCAAAGTGGAACTTGTAATGAGACAAAAAGATTGAACTGCTTTCGTTGTGTGCCATCACGTCAGTGTTGCCTCTCTGTGAACACGTAGGCAGAGTTTCTGAACGAGGACCTTGAACCCAACCTGTCCCTTTAGATCTGTCAAAGTCCATCACAACCCATCACGGTATCATTGGTTCTATTCCCTTTGCTGCTGGGGACCTCGGACGTTGTGGGTGCTCCAACACTGGAAGTTTTTAGGAACAGATTGGACAGCCATTAGTCCGGAGTGGTGTAAAATCTCCTTGCTTTGGCACGGGGTTGGACTAGAAGACCTCCAAGGTCCCTTCCAACTCTGCTATTCTGCCTTTCTCTCTTTTCTTCTCCTATGGACCTCTCCAGACAGCAAAGTCTTCATGTATATATGTGTGCGCATGGGCCCCGGAGTCACAAGTCTTTGCAGTCTTTCTTGACAAGATTTCAGAAGTGAGTGGGGTGTCTGGAAGGATCCAGGACCAAGGGCCGTTGCCAGCCTTCGAAGCTGTGGGGCTTGGGACATGCCAGGAGGCCCTGTGGCCATGGGGGGGGTGGGGTGGGGGGGCTGAGGGCCATGGCAAGTGGCTCAGTGGAAGCCTCGCCAGCCTGGCTTTCCAGGGGTCTGCCTGAGCCCTGCCCTGCCCCCTCCGTCTCCTTTCAGTCCTGTAGAGGGGATTCAACCAAGCCCCCTGGGGACGGAGGTGGCCTGTATGCCCTTTGTGGCCAGAGGGGCTTGATGCATACCCACCACCCGACAGCTATAGTATATGTTTGATTCGGACCCTCCTAGAGTTGTGGAACTACCTATATAAATGTTTCAAATCAATCAATCAATCACTCAATCAATCAATCAATCAATCAATGTCAACGCTGAACTGCAGGGAGTCTTGCCCTCTGGCAATCTGCCAACCGGCTGGACCTTTTCAGATGGCTGGTGTGACTTTGGTTGCCGTGTCAGATGGGAACCGGAGTGCCCAGGCTGAGCCTTGGAGCTTCCCAGCTCCAGTCTCTCTTTCCCAGCCCAACCAGTTCCACCACAAGAGTCTTGCTGGGGGGGCCCAAAGGTGCTTTTTTTTTTCTTTCTTTCAAGAGGCAACTGGACTTCCTGGTTTCTCTTTGAAGACATTTCGCTTCTCATCTAAAAAGCTTCTTCAATTCTGAGCTTTAGAGCTGAAGAAGTTTCTTGGATGAGAAGCGAAATGTCTTCAAAGAGAAACCTGGAACTCCAGTTGCCTCTTGAAAAAAAAAAAAAAAAGCACCTTTGGTGCAACTGGACTTTTTTTTTTTTCTTTCAAAACATTTCGCTACTCATTAAAGAAACTGAGGAGAAAGCATCTTGGATGAGAAGTGAAATGCCTTCAAGAAAAAACAAAGTCCAGTTGCCTCTTGAAAAAAAAGCACCTTTGGGACAACCCTGACCTGGACGAGTGAGAAGCTCCATAGACAATTGCCGGGGTGAGTGCTTAACATTGACAGAGGAAAGGGGTGTATAAGCCACCTGTTGGCAAGTCATCAGTGAAGGCAAGGTCCTTAGACTTGTTTCAGGGGGCAAAAGGAGTCCAATGGTTCTGCAGAATGGGGAGCCTTCTCCATTGACCCCCAAAGCACTGAGGTGGTAGGTGTCCCAAAGGCAGGGCAGGGGGGGTGCCTCCAAAAGTAAAATCGAGGCAGCCAAGAGAAGGCTCAGATTCTGCTCATTGGTGCCGAGGGCAGATCTGCCAACCTTCCTGGCCCACCGTGCCCTGCTGTCTATTGATCAGGACATGGAGAGCATTTCCCAGGCCTGGCACTATTTATACCTAACTATATACGAGTCATATGTACACACACACACACACACAGCGCAATTTGTGGGGTGGGGTGGGGTGGGGGTTGCTCTGCTTCATCATTTTCCTTTGTATTTGATGTCTTCAACCCTTGCCAGAATCTCCTGGCAAGGGGGCAGCTATGTAAATTCAGCCCAAAAGAGAAATAAATACATTTCAGAGTTCTTTTCTTGCTGCATTCAATTACTTGGCAAGGTAGCTATTTCCTCTGCATTTGTCCTCTCTTTCCTGAGTGAAAGGTTTACTTCTCTGACTGATCCACAGCATCCCGAAAGGGCCTTTGGAAGGAGGTTCTGCAGGCTGGCAGCCGAGGGAGGGCCCCTCTGCACACTAGCGCTTCCCCCACTGACTATGAAAGCGGTTGCTTGGGGGCCTTCCAACTTTGGCTGAGTTCCCACAACATGCTAACTAGACCAGCTTTGCTGGCTGAGGAATTCTGGGAGTTGAAGTCCACAAGTCTTAAAGTTGCCAAGGTTAGAGATCCCTGAACCAGACTACAATTTCCAGTTCAGCCTGCCGTGAGATCCAGCCATTATCCTAGAATTGTAGAGGGATCTTAGAGGTCATCTAGTCCAATCTCTTTTCATCAGTTACCTTAGTGCACTGTAGATCATCACGTTAAGCCATCATAGTTCTATTTGAGATGAAAGTAATCATTGTGGCGTTTTTAACAGGGTTTGTTTATTTGGGTCAGAAAAGTCACAATTCAAATAAGGCATACTGTACGACATACAGATTAAAATATAAAGTACAAGATTAGAACGTGTACAAATGAAACAGATCTTGTCCAGAAACTAGCAACATGAATTGTGTTTTGTCCCACTGCCATGACGTCTTTAAGTGTACACTGATTGGGACACAAAAGGGCAGGTATACACACACGTGTGGTTGTCTGCATGTCACCACAGTCACAACAAGCAGAAGCCACTGGATAGCTCCATTTGTGCAGAGTGTCTCTGGATCTTGTCACACTCCTATTCAACAATTTCCATACTTCCTAGCTTTCATTGACCCAGATGCCAGCTTCCTCTGTTGGTTTCATCCAGTGCTGTTTAATGTGGTAGCAGGAATGTTCAATGTATTGCATCTGGCTTCAGATAACAAATAACAGAGTTGGAAGGGACCTTGTAGGTCATCTAGTCCAACCCTCCCCCCCGCCCAAGCAGGAGACCCTACACCATTTCTGACAGATGGCAGTCCAGTCTCTTCTTGAAAGCCTCCAGGGATGAAGCT
>JAEANM010004747.1:0-20408 GCA_017656035.1 Myanophis thanlyinensis
TATATAATTATTTTAATTGGTTCTTAACTTGTCATTTTTGTGTGTTTTTTAATTGCTGTGAACCGCCCCGAGTCCCTTGGGAGAGAAGGTGGTATATAAATTTAATGAAAGTAAAGTGAAGTAAAGATAGATAGATAAGACTCTAAAGCAAAAACAGACTGGTTGAGGTTTCCCAATCATAACACACAAGGAAATGGGTACACATGTAACTGAATTGCACAGATTTCTAGAAATCCAAGAGTCCTTATTAATGCTGACACAAAATGATAAGACAATAGGAAAAATTGGAGCCTTGTGCAGGTCTGAAAAACTTCTACTTACAAAGAACTTGAGCCATTGTATAAAAACTCTACTTAACATTTTTATTTGCTTGTGCACATTCATATGCAACAACTCTAGGAAATTATCATATAGAGGTCTTTAAGAGATAGACATAGAAATAGAGAAGTACCTACACAGATACATACACACACTGCCATATTTTGATAGCATATACAACATGGAAGGCTTTGTAATGAGCTGATTGTTATACGTGGCAATAATATTTGATCATATAATGACCTTTTATCTGGCAAAAAAAAATGTTCATGCAGTAAATATACTGAAAATATACATTTTCATATTAAAGATATGTTAAGTAATATTAACAATATTAAACTATTTTACTCTGAAAACCAATATTTTTTTGTAATACACTTTAGTTTTATGGCACCATCTTCTGGTCACTCTATTAAATCATTTTTATTTAACAAAAGTCATGGTTCTGTAGTTCTATTGAGGATTGGCCACATGGTTCAAAGTTCTTATGTAGCCACTACAGTAATTATTTTTCGCTTATTTGCTGTTTATTTTATTTAGAATTATTTTCTGACTACCCTTTAGAGAATGGTAGATATTCAATATTATAACTATACTGTTGATCAATAATCCAGTTCTTAAACTGAGGCAGTAAAGAACTTACTGTCATTTACTCTGGAAAGTCCAATGTTAAAATCTTTCATGAAGTACTGAGATAAGGATAAAAATCATTTGCTTCCATGGTACCATTAATGTTATTTTTGAGAGAGTACAACCTGTGTATTTAGTCTAATTTAGAACATAGAGCATAGAATAACAGAGTTGGAAAGGACCTTGGAGGTCTTCTATTCCAACCCCCTGCTCAAGTAAGAAACCCTATACCATTTCAGACAGATAGCTGTCCGGTCTCTTCTTAAAAGCCTCCAGTGATGAAGCACCCATAATTTCTGAATGCAAGCCATTCCATTGGTTTTGTAGAAACAATTCTTAGTTTTGAGATTTGAGGATATGCTGAAGGCAAATGCTCATAGCTGTTCAGTCTTTCACATGTTTTTTTTTATTTCAGTCAAGTATTTACATACAAACAATAAAATGCTTTATACCTTATGTCCTACAATTTGTTGTGGTTGATGAATAAACTATATATTCTGTGGTGATAAGACCTAACTATTATGTCTACAGGAACTGTTATTTTGGTATACCTTTATATATCAAAATATGTGCATCTGTCTCAACAGAAGCAGATGGAAAAGTAGGACTATAAAAAGAATTTTACCTGCAGCAAGGTGCACAGGATCTATTTAATACATCCTCCTGTTTCCCATATTCCTCTTCTATAGGAAACTCACAAGTAGAACAGAATAGTTTTCTGCTATTGTTTCTCACTACGGGCAGAAAATTTTGCACTTCAGACTGTCATAGTGAAGGGAAAAAATCTACACCACTTCTCTGTAACAGGAGTCTTGTAACAACTTTTCTGATTTAAAAAAAAGCTTATTAAAAGGCATAAGTTTTTCTGACTGGAACTCACTTTATCAGGTTTATAGTCTTTCTGTTTTCAGAATGACCTGTGGCTTAGGTTCTCTAGCTCTTACATTGTCTTTATAAGAGACAGGAGTCTGTTTTCCACTACCCATCTATATTTTCATCCTAAAACTGGTTTTTGACATTCAATAAAAAGACACTCATATAGATGTGACAACATGAAATGTTATCTTTAATGAAATATCTGATCAATTTTAAACATACATAAGAGCTAGGACAAGCTCACTAGGAGAAAAGGCCTTATATAATGGTCATCCTTAAAACTCTCTGCTGTTATTTTCTGTAAAAGAAATATAATATCTGCTAGTTATTTAATAGACATTTATAGATTCTACTAGTTTACTTAAAGATATTCAAACAATATAAGAAAGGTAATTTTGAGAAAGGTAGTTTTATTTCTGCTAAGATTTTATTAATGGCTTCTATATAAATGAGATAAAAGGGACTGTTAATATAACTTGTTTCTCCCACAGAAAGCTTATGAGTCTACTGGAATATGTTAATTCCTTCATTGCTGTGTAATCAATATGTATATAATAAAAATATAGCAGTCATTGTGTAGTAATGATATTCTTTTTTCCTTCTGTCAGACAATTCTTCATCTCTTCTTGAAGATGAGGAGCTAGGTATGGAGGCCACCAGCTGGCAGCTGAACAACACATCCATTAATGGCCACAGTGAAAGTACAACCACAGCCCGTTTCCCCAGCTGGGTAACTTTTGATGACAATGAAGTTAATTCCACTTCTCCAATAACTACATCTCCTGTGAAACAAGAATCCTCGTCAATATCAGAAGCAACCACATCATTATCAGAAACAACAGCAACCACACAGGTCATAGATGTGAACACTAGTACCCCTTTATCCTTTAAAAAAAGGGAACGCCCCAAGAGCGCCTTGAGTGATTTTTCTAAAGTTCAGAAGCTAGATCTTTCTTCCATTACCTTGGTGCCATCAGTTGGTGGAACGCCACCCTGGAGTGCTACTAATCCTTTCCTTGATGTATCACTAAAGGATGTCCAACCTTCTCCAATCAATCCATTCAGTTCTTTCTTTGAGGAAAGGGATAGACATACTCAAGGCAACTCTGCCTCTAGAAATACTAGTAAAAACCAGAGAGATTCCCTTCTTATCCTTCATCAGGAACCTGATTCCATTAGCTTCAATGAGCCAAGTACACACCTCAGACATAGAGATGCTATTGAGCAACTCAAGCAGCTCCATATTAGTGATCCAGATCAGCTCAACATCCTCAGTTTGCCAGATGATGACCCTACAGTCTCCACTGAGCTCTATAATACCTTGTCCACTTTGGGGCCACCTCAGCAAAAAGATGGCTGGCCAATGATGCTGAGGATACCAGAAAAGAAGAATATAATGTCTTCTAGGCACTGGGGTCCAATATACGTCAGACTGAAAGACAGAAGATATGTACAGCTCTTCTATGAAAAGGGACTGGAAAAGCCTTTTAAGGAATTCAAACTTGAAATAAATCATGAGATTTCAGAACCCAAGCTTCAAAATTATGATGAAAATGGGAGGATACATAGTGTAAGAATAGACCGTGTTACTTACAAGGAAAAAAAGAAATACCAACCAAAGCCAGCTGTTTCTCACATAGCAGAAAAGGAACAGGTTATTAAGCTAGGCACCACCAATTATAATGATTTCCTTAGCTTTATCAGGGCTGTTCAGGATTCATTGATGGATTTGCCTGCTTCCTCAACAGATTTAAGTACAGTAGGACTTAATTACCAAGAGGAAGAAATCACTGTTGACATAAAGGATGAATTCTATGGAATTTTAGCCAAAGGGGACAACAGGATCTTGCAGCATAATGTATTGACACGAGTACATGTGCTCAGTTTTCTTTCTGGACTGGCAGAGTGTAGGCTGGGCCTCAACGACATTCTTATTAAAGGGAACGAAATTGTTTTGCGGCAGGACATCATGCCCACCACCACTACCAAGTGGATTCAATTGAATGATTGCCATTTCCATTCATGTGTGGATGAAGAGGCATTTGCCAGTGCGCGTGTCATTATGTTCAACCCTTTGGATGCTTGCCGATTTGAACTGATGCGCTTTAGGACTGTCTTTTCTGAGAAGACCATGCCTTTTACTTTAAGAGTTACAGCTAGTGTCAATGGTGCTGAGGTGGAGCTTCAGAGCTGGCTGATGATGTCACCAGGGTTCTCATCCAACAGAGATCCTCTAAGTCAAGTCCCCTGTGAAAATGTGATGATTCGTTATCCTGTGCCACATAAGTGGGTAAAAAACTTCCGGAGAGACAGTGTCCTTGGGGAGAAGTCCTTGAAAGCAAAGGTGAACAAAACTGCTAGTTTTGGATCCACCAGCGTGTCTGGCTCTGAGCCAGCAATGAGGGTAACTCTAGGAACTGCCAAATACGAGCATGCTTTCAATTCCATTGTGTGGAGGATAAATCGCCTGCCTGATAAAAATTCTGGTGGGTACTGCTGCATGAATTAGATTAGCTTGTAAGAAAGGCATGTTAGTATAGTTTATCGGTATCTTATTCAGAAATTCAAATCAGTTCTTGTATGAAATGAAGTTGTTCCATTTTCTGAAAGTATGACTATGTAGCAGTAATAATAACAACAACAATTTTATGATATGTGTAGTACTTCAGCTTTCTTTCAAAAAAATATGCTTTGTGGAGGATAGGGGGTGTATGTAGCCACTCAGTACAACTCTTAAAGTGGCTACATTGTCAAGCATTTGATCATGTAGTAGACTCCTTGCCCAGTAGCCAAATTTCCACAAGGATAATATCAGGAGAAAGATAATGAGGGACATGGTGATGTTCTGATGCAATATTTTTCAGCTTGCTAACTGTTTTTCTTTTGTTGTAAAATCAAGGAAAAATCTAATATGAAGCTTTTCCCCTGTTTGGTTTCAACCACTAAGCAGGCCTCCTTCAGAATTTTATTTCTCATGGCAAATCTCACAAGAATCATTAGCGGTACAAAAAGGAGAAGCTGTAACACACTGAGCCTTCAGAAGATGTAACTGATAATCTGCCAGCAAGACCAGTACTTTCTGAATTGAAACTTCAGTAAAGCCAACCAACCCAGCCTTTCTCACATGTAAAGTAGCTCAGCATGTGTGAGATTTCAGAGTTTTTCTTGTTCTGAATCTTTAGGAAATCAATTATTTTCCACCTGATATACTCTCTTCTCACCAAAAATTCCACCTGATATACTCTGTTATCAGCTGGAATTGAGGAACGGAACTCCTAGAATTTGTAGTACTAACATAATTTTTCTGTTAGTTTTAACTCTTCTGTAATGTTGGGAACAACTATCACATCTTTCCTCAGCACTTTGGCTTCATTAGAGGAATTTCAGAGAATGCGGATAACTGCCTGACTACAGTACAGCACCATCTTGTCTGGACATGCCTGATCTCATGGCATGTTACAAGCAAGACTCTATTGAGAGCAGTCAGTTTTTTTCTGTTCCCTCAGCTTTGTTGCTGTAACATATGAAAAGATAAGATTGTCCCAAGTAATTGAGGGTTTAGTATGTTTTTCGACTGAAAGCCCATGATTATCTTCTTTAAAATTGGACAGTGAACAGGAAATTTATTAAATAAATTATATTATAAATTTATAAGCCACCTGGAGTCACCTTGTAGGGGAGATGAGTAGCATAGAAATTCAATTAATAAATAAATTAAAATATCTCTACAGCACAGTGGTTCTAGCCTGTTGTTGACACTGAATCACAGTTAGCTCTAATTAACAAATTAAAAACCATTAACAGAACGGTTTTTCTCACACTGAAAAGCATTCGTGTTTGCGTCAGAGAAACACACATGAAATAAAGGGATAATCAAATGAATAGCAGCAGACATATCAGGTAATAGAGGAATGGTATAAAAAGGGAAGACAAAATCATGTTCCAGAATTGATATATTTTGAGGAAGTGTGTCAAAACAATACTGGAAGTGTTAAACAATATTTCATGGAACTGAAAGTTTTAGAAATGCACCTAGTGAAGATCTGAGAAACTGAAAAGGGTTGATCATAGGTTAGAACAGGAGTATCAAACTCTCTTTCATTGAGGGCCACCTCAGGGCTGTGTTTGAAGTTGTGGGGAGAGCATGGCCAGGGTGGGCATGGCCAGCTTGACATCCATTTTCAGTCGCAACAGCGTCCTGCAGCCCTCTGCCAGCAAAAATGGAGCTCAGGGAGACCACACATGGCCCTCCGAGCTCAGTTTTCTACCGTGACGGTTTCCTGCACTTCCGTTTTTTCTGGCAGAAGCACCATGGGCCAGTCCTTTGCTGTTTCCAAGGTGGCCCTGCAGGCCAGATGTCATAACCTCATTGGCTGAATTAGGCCCTCAGGCCTTGAGTTTGGCACCCCTGGGTTAGAACATAGAATTTGAGCTCCTCTATTCTACATGGAGATCTCTCCTGATTCCAGAAATCTTTTGAAGTACAAACACTGGTCCTTTTTATATAATAAAAAATCTTAACAAAATTAAAAAATGAATATAAAAAGTATTTTCTTAATTACTTGATTACATATTTATAATATTAATTATCTCTGTCCAGAGGCTGGGTAACCACCAACTTACAGACTGGATTTCCATGTGATTCTAAACAAATAAAACCAATGAACCAATGAAAGTAGTCACAATATAATCCTTTGCATGCATACTGTAGAACTGTTGCATAAAAATGATTGGGCCATTGTAATTAATGGATGCTCATATGACCTTGGCATAACTAAATTTTACTTCTCACTTGGGCCTTGGTAAACTGATTTTGTGATGCATGGAATTAACTGTCCTCTGTTCTGGATACAATGCAAGTTCGCAGCTGTCTTTTGTTGTGTTTGAGAAACAGCTGTTATGATGTCATAACTCTGAACTTTAAAAAAAAAACAGTTATATTGGACCAGTTTGAAGTTGTAAAATCAAAACGGATAAGCTGAAAAGCATTGCTTTTTGCAGTATAGTTCCAACAGCAGCTTGATAACTTGTGGTGTGTCCTTCTCCATAAACAACTTGTTGATGCTGACTGATAAATAATGGGCCTTGTTTATAGGCTGTGAGAAATCTCTGTCCCAACTGTGTATGATTCATTGCTTCAGTACAAAAGGATGTTTTTAGTTAGCCAGCATCAGGCAGAATAAAGAATGTTGGGAAAATATTGATTCATGGAATGTTTTTCTGCCTAGCTTGAAAACAGGCCAGCACATACTGAATAAGAATAGACTTAAAAGTACAGTTTTGGAGCTGTACACTGTAGAAAACCAGCATTTAATCAAACATTCCTTTCTGTACTGTATGAAAAGTTTTAAAATAAATCCCCTGCAAAATATTGTATAGATTATACACATGCACACAACCAGCAAACAGGCTTTGTTTTTGTGTCACACTGATTTTCAATATCTTTGGTTTGAGGCTTTGTGTATTGCTTGAACTTAGCCAGAATGGCTTGAAACTGTTGACTACACACATGCACAATTACCTGCTGCTCATGCAAGTTGAGCTGTGCATGTATATGCGCTCCAGCAGCCACTCACGCAGCCCAATTCTGAATAGCTGGGACCCCTGTCTTACATGAAAGGCAAAATAATATATTTATAAACCGTGATTTATATCCATAAGAATACTCAAAAATATTGGTGTATGGCATCTCTACCATTTTTGTTTCTATACTGTGTAACAGCAATCAGGTGAAAATTCTTCATATAGGAATAATATAAGATTATTCCTGTATCACAGATAGGGAGATTGGGGATCAAATCTTGGTTGAGCAAGATCATTAGGAATATACATCCTATGGCAAGATTTGAATGAGAGCCTTCCAAATACAAAATTCACATATTTAAGCAGAAAGTTAGTAGTTTAAGTGTATCTGAGGTTCCTGCCATTTCATGTGTCATTGCAAGAGGGCACACTTAGATTCAGGTATTTGGGACAAAAGGTTGCCAGACAATGTTCCATACTACTGTATTCATTGTTTAAACCAATGTATCACAATTTTGCTTTAGGATTGATATTCTCTCAGCCTAATTATATATTTATAAAATTATATGAATAAATTATTCTGAATGGGAGCAAATTAGTTATCTGGAGCAGCTGACAAATACATTTAGTAAAAAAAGTTCTGCCTATTTCTCTGTGTAATCATGCCTCAATCCCTATATTTTAACAGAAAGTGGGCTTTCCTTACTTACTTGGGATTGAGCATTTTAAAAGACCATGTTTGCATTGGATTATTTTTTTCTAAATTAACATGTAGAACCGTTAATAGCATGCACCAGCCTTAACTACTGTTGTATATGTCAAGTGATAATTCTGCATGAAAGAAGAAACAACCAGTCTTTAGCCAGCATAGGCTGACAGTTTTTCAAGCATTTTTTCGGGAATCCATTGTGATGTATTTGCAAGGAATGCTGGAAGGCCTGTTTGAAAGTTGTGTAGCAATATTCTAAAATGTGTGGGCAGTGTGGCTTTCCAACTCCCTTCAATTAACTAATTTTGCCAGTGATGATTGTAGGGATTATGGGAGCCATAGTTGTTTAGACAGGTTCTAGAATTAGAATATATGGTACTAGTAATATTCTAGCAAAGTTTTATTTAATGCCTGTATGTGTTATCAAGTTTGATTTTAAAAAATAAGTTGAGTGTTTCCATATTTTACATCAGAAATGCTGACCTCAGAATTCTAACATAATCATTTGAATAATTCAGTGGTTCTCTTTTGATATTTGTCATCCTTTTTCTTCTAAGATTCCATGTTGGTGTTCTCAGTTGCCATATTCCTTCATTTCTTTTTAGCTGCAGGTCATCCTCATTGTTTCTTTTGCCATCTGGAACTTGGCTCAGACCGGGAAGTGCCTTCTCATTTTGTTCGCTATGTGGATGTAGATTTTGATATGCCAGCAAGTTCAGCATCCAAGGCTGCTGTTCGGTCCATCTCTGTGGAAGGCAAGACTGATGTGAGGAAGTGGGTGAATTATGCAGCACATTACAATTATAAGGTATGGTTGAATAACTGATTAACCACTCATTCACTCACACCACACCTACAATTTTGTTTTTCTTCCAAAGTTGCTGTGGCTTACAGGAACTTCTAGATTTCTTTATTTTTTTCATTCAGATAACTTTCTTCTACAGAATCATTAATGTATGAATAGTCAGATTTTCTATGGTATCTGATGTACGTTGCCTGTAGTAATTTAATGGATTAAAACAATCGCCAGCTTTTTGGCAGAACATATGTTCTATAAAAGGCCCCAGGCTCAGAACCTGACATCTCAAATGAAATGATCTCATATAATAAAAATCAGAAGCACCTTTTTTTCCTGAACCACAGAAGAATCATTTTTAATTACAATGGGACAACGGTCTATGTATTACTTAGCTTTTCAATATGGTCTTTTAAATTATCATAGAACGGGAAGGGACCTTAGGAACCCTATTGTCCATCCTATTTGTCAGAACAATTATTTGCTCCCATGAGTGAATAATGTTAGCCCTATGCAGAGCCACATTTGGAGACATGTAGGCATATAGCATCATTTGGGAAAGGCCCTATTCTCCTGTCAAACTAGATATGGCTCCTGCTTAATCCATTAATCCTCCTACTTGCTTGTTTGGATTTGTTTTGAACTTGCCACAGTGTTTAGCATGTTCATGCTTGATCTGATCATCCTTCTGCTTTATCAAACGTTCTTACTTTTTTCCTTCTTTACTTTAAAAAAAAATATTCTTTAATATTATTTCATTTCTTCTTCAAAATTTCCTTAAGTTATTTTTTCCCCAAACAACTTCTCCTTCTTTCTAATCTACTTTTTTTTAGTTAAACTTCAGTTTTTAATCTTGAAACTTTCTCTGTATTTACCAATTTCCTTTTTTGCCCAAACAATGAGCCACTCCTATTCTTACTTTCCCCTTGAATATTTTGCTAGTTCTTTTATTGCTTTATAGGTAACTTAGAGTTCTATTAATTTCTAGATTTTTTTAGAATTCCCCTTCCCATTTTCCCCAAGTCACTTCTTTTGTTTCTGCCAATTGCTTCTTTCAAGCATCTGGCCAGAGGGCAATTGCTTACTATAGGATAATAGTAGTAAATCTCCTTGGCTTATACCAGGGGTGTCAAACTTGCGGCCAATGGACCAGATGCATCACCAACTGGCCACTCCCACCCTCAATTTAACAAAGAGGGGAAAAATCACAATACATCACATGATGGCAATGTGATGCTGCGAGTTTGACACTTCTGGCCTATACAAGGCCATTCTTTTCTTGAGCCTCTAGTACTAATCACTTCTCTGGCAACATCCCTGAGGAATCTTTTGGCCTTCTTATAGTTTGCTCAGCTGTTTTCCAGTTCTTCCTTTCTCTTTCATAACAAAGGGTTAAGGAAAATGACAAGATTGCCCACACTTCTTTTTAAAATCAATTTTATCTGGAATTCCATTTCATTTTCTTTCTTCTAGGAATGGCTCTTAGGTCTTGAATTGCTTAATTGCTGTGGGCTTTGTCACTTTGGGTCTTTTTCTCTCTACTTTCTCTTCAATTTGCCATTATGAAGTTCCAATACCAGGCTCATCTCTGAGCACTGTCTCTCCTCCAGCTATTTCTCAATTGTCCCTATTTAATACTGTTCAGCTGTACTTCCCTATTTCCAGAAAAGTGTTTTTCTGTGTACTTCAGGTCATGCATTCCTGTGGAAGAAACTAACTCATGGCTTAAGAGCCATGGTGGCACAGTGATTAGAATGCAGAACTGCAGGCAAATTGCTTTTTCCAAGAGTTCGATTCTGAATGACTCAATTTGATTCTGAATTGACTCAGCTTTCCATCCTTCTAAGGTCGGTAAATGAGGAACCAGATTGTTGGGAGCAATATTTACAATTTTGTAAACCACTTATAGAGTACTGTAAAGCACTATGAAGTGATATATGTCTAAGTCCTATTGCTATTACTATTGATGAGAGGCAGGTCAATTTGCCATTTCATAGCCATTTCAAATATTTTTTCAAGGTCTCTTGGTTTTGGGATATTATATCTGTTGTTCTGATTACATCTTTCCCACTTGTAAAATGATAGAATGGTTCATGTTTATAGATTTGAAGAATGTATGCGTTCATGTCTTCACGTAGACCTTGCTATTTAGATTTGGATTTAAAATAACTTTATTTGAATTTCCCCTTCTTTACTTTTTAATAGTTTGACTCATTTACTAATGTAGTGTTTCACTGTTTGGCCTCTATAGTTCTATATTATGTATGTTATGTCATATCTTTCGACTCCAATGTGTGATTTCATTCTATTGTTTAGGTTAATTACACATTTCTGTGTCAAGTTTCTTCACCACACAGCTTCTGCTCTTTGTCCTTCTGCACTTAGGTTCTTCTGCACTTTGTTCTCTGGATCAGTTATAAGAGGTCTCCAAATCAAAGACCAACAATAGATACCACCAAAGAAGCTACTACTTGTTTGTACACAAGTTTTTCTCTGTAACATGAGTCTTCTTTTTCCCCAACTACTGGATCGTATTAAGTTAGAACTTTAGTTGTTTGCTTCACCAAATCGGCTTTATTCTTCTTTGTTCATTTGAACATTAAAGAGCTCATTCCTTTCATGGTGGTAAAGAGCAGAAATCTTTTTGGAGACATTCCCCTTCTGCATCCTTTGCCAATGCATGTCCTCACCGTGTATAGTGGGGGAGCCTGTCTCCAGGGGCTCTGTATCCTAGGTGCTTGGTTTCTTATGACATCAAGGTTTCTGCAGTTTCGAAGGCATTGGAAGTGTCCCCGAGGTCATACTATCCATGTAATATTGACCATGCTGCAATAATCTAATGCATAACAAAAACATGGTATATCTACTTGAAAATTAAAAAAAACAAAAATGTTTTTTGTTACACAAAAAATGTTACACAAGAAAATACAGAAAAAGAGGACAACAGTAAAAACACCCCGTAATAACAGTTACTGTGTATCCTAAGTACATCAGCTGTTGTTAGTTTTCAAAAGGAAAAAAAAAGTAAATTTTCAGTGTTAATCAAGCCTGTCTAATTGGTTTTCCAAAGGGAGAGATAATGTGACAGTTTCTGATTAAACAAAACAATAGAAAACAAAAACAACAAAAATCAGAAACAAAAAGAATGGAAGAGAAATAAGATACTGTTAGAAAGATACTCAGGCTGTCTCTTTCCTAAATTTACAAGTTATAAGCAGGGAGGGGAGGGAAAGTAAAACACAAATGTAGTTGCAAGATTCTCTTAGTTTATTTCCTGATCTGATCTACCTAGAAACATGCCTTCTCTATTATTCCACCTGCACAGTGGAATAACCTTCCTCTTGGAGTTCAAAAAGCTCTTACCCTCCACCTTTTTTTACCATTATAGTTTGGCTCTATTTCCACAGAGATAATGATATTTGGAAGAGTTTCATCTTGCCTTTAGCCAATTTGCTATCCTTTAAATGAGCCTTGACGATTTGGCTGTTTCCCCGGCCTCTAGCTTAGTGGAATATGAGTCAGCTTGAAAAGGTTATATCTAGTATTGTGCTAAGTCTGTCCCCCCTGGCTATGTTCATCTTTTACTTCTTTGTTGAGTTAATATGTTGGATTTTGTTTCCAATCTGTACCCTGCTGTGAGTTGGCTGTCCTTATAAATTTAAAGTATAAATAGGCAAAATAAATACAGGTTGGCCTTTCTTTCATATTTGAAACTGCTAACTTTTGCTCTCTTCAATAAAGAAAGTCACCCTATTTTTCCCCTTTCCTCAGGTAGTGCTCTTCTTTCTACTCTGCTAATGAAGCTTCTTATGAGCCACCCAGCACCTTTCCATACCTATCATTTTTGGCCTATAACCTTAGCTCCTTGCTCTTTCTGTATTTTCACATTAACATTGAAATCCTTTCAGCTTTATCCCCTGTCCCAAATTATTTCCTCTGATGGAAGACACTCTTTCTAGTAGGCAAAGCATTGGCTCATTGATTGAATGACAATGAAATCCTGTGTGGTTTATATTCTCCCATCTTTATTTTTATAAGAACAAAATATTTCGTTTCTTCCAAAATCAGTCTATACCTACCATTTGGAATAATATTGCCTGTTCTTTCCCCCCCCCCCCCCCCACACACACACCAAAACAGCACTGGAAACACAGCACATTCTTTGAACGTGTCAGTTTCACTTTTTATTTGAATTAACAGTACAGTTTCACAAGAATCAATGTTTATTCCTGGTCTTTGGAAGCATGGTTCTGTTCCCTACCAGCTCCCAGAATTTATCCTAAAGAATAATAGTAGCTATCAACTTTTGCCACAAGTTGTCTAAATAGGTGGGTTTTCTTATAAGTATGCCTTACTCATAATTATAATTTTGTATAATTTTTATGTTCATAAATCTAATGGAGAGAAAGAAAAAGCACATTAATATATGTAGGATTTTTCTTTCGTTGTTCCCCTACTTGCTTTATATAAGGTTGGAGGAATCCTAGCCTCTCAAATTGATATATCCCTTAAGTTTGGTGGACTTTTCCATCCTGCAATGAACCGCCATAGCACCACTTCAGTATTTCCTAAGTTGGCAGCATGGGAGAAACCTACTTTTGCTGGCATCAGTTCCGCATACCTGTCATCTGTGAATCAGAAGAGTACTGCCCAGTTTTGCTTTGGGACAAGTCATTCTTAAGTGAAACATATAAAACAAAAATGAGATTGCCTTTTGCTGTTTTCCACAAAACTTTGTTTTTCTTTTAGGTGGGAATAGAGAGGAAAAAAAGCTTGAATCCAGATAATTTGGGAGAAGACGGTGATAATGCCAAGGAATGTGCTGTGCAATGAAAAGGAAGTAGTAGTTATCTGAAAACAATAGAAGCAACAAGAATTGAAGAAAAGGAACACCGTGCCTCTCTTCTGAAGTTCAAAGAACCAAGAAGTATTTCGAGTGACATTTTTCTCTCTCTGAACATACTTTAAAAAATTCTTTTGGGATATGTTTGCTGAGTAGTTTGGGTAGAATTACACTAAGTACCGTATATAGGCTTGCAGTGCACTCAAGCCTGTTTTCATCTATTCCAGTATACTTCTTTAGAGCAAAATAACTATTTTGTCAGCTACTGTTGTTAAAATTCTAGTCTTGTTAAGTATTTTCCAACTCTACACTTGACATTTCCTGACGACTGGTAATTCAGTCTTCAGTGGAGTTTTTCCATGTGATCTGCAACAGCCCTGGGGATGGGAGGTATAGAAGAGACACCAGTTTTCCGTGTTTCTATCATGCCTGATAGAAATTCTATCAGTGAGAAAATCTAAACAACCTTTCCTATCAGCTAGGTAGAGAGCCGCTGGGAACTCCAAATGAAAGACACGTGATCTCAGTTTTCCTGTATGCCATCTTTGAGGAAGAGTATTTAAATATTGTATACTTCCCATGGCAAATCAGAACTCTTTTATACAATTTACTGAAATGCCAGAGTTATTCTTTTAGATATGATTTAGTTATAGTTACTAGTTGAAAGGGACTAGGTGACTTTTGGATCATTCTTACCTGGGAAGATACTGAGAGAAAATAGCTTTAATCTTGGTTAGATGTTTAGCTAGGCTGGTTACTATGTGTTCGCCAAATAACTACCACACTGCATACATTAATATGCTGAACTTTAAGTTTTGATGGGGTTGGTAAAAAGTTGCTTAACTTTTGTAAATGCTGATAATGCTACTTTCAAATTCTGTCTTAACACTACATTTTATTTCAGAAATGCTTCAAAGAAATACTTTTCTATGTTACTAAGCAATTAATGGTATTACTTTATACAAGGTAGACATAGTGGCAGTACAAATGTTTTTATGAATTCTTGTGTCCACACAGTTTTTTCATAGAGATGAAAACTTGATTTCTTGAAAAATCTCAGCTAATAGTTGTTTTTTACAGAATCAAATTTCTAGTTCTCAGATTTCTGGGAATATTCCTAAACATGTCTGGACATATCTTTGAAGAACTTTCTATGAGTACACATTGGGCTTTAGTATTCTGCATATCCTTTTTAATCCCTCCTATGACCAAAAAGTAAAAGTTACCAATTATTATAAAATTTTAGTGCATTATATTGGGAGGAGCACCAAGTTGGGGAGCTGTGCATATCTATAATCACATTTTCTGTCAAGAAAGAATTTAGAGTATTTTGGACTACGTTTGTATAGTACAGATAATTCTGTTGGGCATCTTTGCCCCTGAAAATGCCAGCCACAGTTGCCGGCAAGACATCAGGAAATCTGTTGTCTAGGCCAGTTACTCAACCCTGAAGCACAACACTGCCCAATAGATAGTGCCATGAAAGTATACACACAGAATCCTGTCTAAAATATTCTGGTATTGTTTCTAAATCCCAGTTTTAAATAAATTATTAGAGCTACTGTCCAATCACTTGTATAAAGAGGGGTAGCTGTAATTGGTTCTTACTCATAGGCCAACAGCAATTTCAGTAGAAGAGAATATGTGGAGCTCGGGTGAACCCTAGAGTCTTTGCTGCTCTCTGAGCTTAGTTGTTACAGTTGTTTAATTACCCAACTAGATAATAGCATCAATGCAAATATAGTAAGTGTGGCCTTTGCTGCTTGTATATTGTTTATATACAATAGCTTGCCCTGCCAGTTTTGGTGGTTTTCTGTTGGTAGTTCTTAGGGTATTGTTTTCTGCTTGATTGGTTGCCTGGTGTTATTCCCTGCTTATTTGGCTGTTGGCTGCTGGAGAGGATATATGCTGGTCTTTTTGTTTTCTTCTTAGCTTTTTTATTGTCTCTTTCAAATGGTATATAAATGTGGTTTATCTCTATGTGTCTATTAATGGCAGATTTGTCTAATTGCCAGATGTCCAGGAATTCCCTAGCACTTTTGAATTTAGTTTTGTCTAAGATGCTCACAGTTGAAACTATGGTTGAGTCAGTCCATGTGTTGTGTTGTGAGATTAAGGAGTTTTCATCATGTCTTCTGATTGTTGATGTTCATGGATGTGCTCTGTTAGTCTTCTGTTTATCTGTCCTCCATAGTAACTGTTACAATCTTTACACCATATATTATAGATGACTCTGCAACATACATCTATAGCACACCGTGAATCTTCTATAACAGGGTAAGGAATGGAACAGCCACTACGTATCCTCTGGAAAGAGTGCAAAGCCATAATCAACTTTCTACAACTGCTTTGATTCAAGAACTATTTTTTTCTGTAATGTATTTTAACTTTTGTTCTTGATTTATATACCAGACTGTTTGGACCTCACTTTTGAGTTGCCTGGCTTGTTTTGTTGCCCTTTCTTTGCTATATCTTACTTTTCACTGACTGTGTGAGAAATCTCACAATAACGACAGTGTCCCTGCCTTTGTAATGATATAGCATTTTCTCATTTGGGTAAACTGTAGGACAAAAGGCCCATTGATGTCCTTTACTGACTTCATATCATCTAGCACATCAAGAAGCATATCTGCCTATGTCTCCTAGCTGCATTGAGCTGAATATTGTTTACTGTCATTGGTTTGCACATTTAGTTGCAAATCACAATATTTATAAAGTATTTAAATATTATGCAAGCTTGTCTGAACCAGCCCTTCAACTTCATTTAAAATCTGCCTCAAACATTGAGGAATGCCTTTTTCAGTGAATGCTAAAGCACGAGGTTAAGTCTTTAAAAAATACTTATTCCACACACTCTGATATATGGGTGTGGTAGAATATTTAGGAAGCCTAATTAGATTTTACCTAATTTCGGAGAAAATGATTTGGGGAAGGGCACGGGGAAGATTATTTCTATGTAATGTAATACATGGCCCACTGGGAAGTTTAAAATGTAAATAACATATTTTTAAGGGTACCCAGAAGTTATTCTTCTCTCAGTGATCAAGATTAACGTGCTCTGAGCAGTCAGTCCCTTTCAGAATATATCCTTAAGAAGAATGCACTAACAACAGTTAAAAATATAAGAGAGTGTGTGATGATTAGCAAATAACAGCCGCATACAAGATTTAACAAGACTTGACAAGAGAAAGGGGATTGTAGAATTGAGAAGCTAAGATTCCTGGCTGATATTTGGGCCCTCAAAAATGAACCATCGCTGTTGATTAATAACATCTGCCTTATATAGATTCACTTTTAATTGACTTGCTGGCATGCAGTCCATTGTTCCAGTGAACTGCAGATTGTAACTTAACATCTGATTTAAGTCCTATATATGGGAAACATCTTTCTATGGTATTGGCAGTTTTGTAATGGGAATCCCATTAATTTATTGTGAAAATGTTACATAACATAAAGCAACCCCAAAGCCCTTAAAGACTTGTGAGGATAAATAAAAGGGCTTGTATTGCAATTATGTTGTTGTTCAGTGCCTCCATACAGATAAGTCATAACCTCTTGCACTAATGTGATTGTTGTTTTTTTACATATTTTGTAATAGGTTTCTACCTTTTAATGTACTTTGAAAAAGTCTATACACTGGCTAATTCTTTTAAAAAATATTGTGGCAGTTCTCCACCCCGTCAGAGAAATGTCATTTTGGAGTTTGGGAAGGACTGTTAAATAAATACAAATGAAATTCGACATTCACAGCAGTCATGTCTTCATTTTTACATTGTTATCATTGTGGTTCATTTTTTATATAGTTCAAAAGGAAAAGATGATTCCATAATATAATGACTTCTTAAAACATGAATGGTTCAGAGTTTTAAGATGCATGTAAAAAGATGACTAATGGGTATAAATTTTGCAGCATACACCAATGGTTTATGTTTGTTTTGTTCTGGATGCTGGATGTTCTTTTAACTTTCCAGTTTTGCCTTGGATTTCTTGATGGTTCAAATCCTAACCATGTTCAGGCCTACTTTGCAAAGCATTACCATAAGGAAACCCTATGAAAATTATCCAACGATCTGCATAAAACAGAATGAAATATAGGTAAATGCATTGATTTCATTTTCTTAATGATATCATCATTTTTGCTATACACCTTTATAATCTGATATAGATCATTTAATCACAAAATAACTTGACCTGATCATTTTTCAGTATATGGAGTACTAATATCTAGCTATTAGGGAAAAATGAGGGCATTAATATCAGTATTCACTGATGCTATTCACTTGCCTTGCATAGGTCCTGAAGGAAGAATACTATCAGACCAAAACTTTTAGCCATTTTATCATAGCAAAATTGCTATTTGCCCATATTCATTAGGCTATCTGTATTTTTAGATAACAATTCTTACCACTTAAGTATTATGGACTAAACTGTTAGCAAAGTGTTAAGATTGCCTCTACCTGTGATTCGGAATAAGTTCAATATCTCAGGAAAGAAAAAACATGGGAATTTTAAAAAATCTTCAATTTTGATTGGGAACCTTCCTCACTTTGACTAGTAATGCCAGGAAAGATTGATGCATTCCAGAAATGCCAAATAGAAGCTCTCCAAACACCACATTTGTTACTGGTCCACCTGTCATTTTGTCCATGCCAAAGCAAAGCAAATTTCTTGAAAGAAACTTGCAATCTGGATAAAAAACTTCCCTGGGCAGTATTTGCCTATCTATCAATTGTTGGGTTTGGAGAGCTGCTGCCAGCCTGTTTATAGTCAGCTATTTTTGCTCTACATCAATCAACCTGTATATTTTTAAGATGGAGTATGGCAGCTTAAAAATAAAATTAGTAATTATTATAGCAATTATTGTTTATAAACGGAACATCCTCTACTAATTATTAAATTATATGTCAAAGGACAGCATTTTACTACACAGGGTGAGGAGAACAGCTCTGTTCAAATATGTATAATACCTGATCAACATAACACAAGAACAAAATTGAAATTCCTTATGTATTTCCTTTCAAGTATGCATCAATAAGAAAAAGGGAAAAAACTTGCAGGTGAATTTTGAAATGCACTTGTTGCTAAAATAAACATAAGTAAATCAAATTGCACAATTTTAGATTTTATTTTCAATAATGTCCAGTTCTTTATCCTTTGGTTAATATTTGGCACAAGAGTGAAGACAAAAGAAGAAGAAAAGAAACACCTACGTACATACAAATTGTGACAGGAAACATGTCATTTCTCCTTTTAAAGTAGATTTTATTATTAGCCAAGCAACATCAGAATTTTACATTTGACACTTTTGTGAGTTGTTTTGGTTTAACTCCAAAATGAAGAATTACTGAGATAAAAGTTCACCACTTAATTTTCCCCTTTTGAGAAACTATTGCCATCTTGTGGTTTGATTTTGCTAGTGTAACTCAAATACTGAGTAAAAAAAATCTAGTAACATGAACATTAACATTAGCAACATCAAATTGCAATAAAAGTACACAATGTGAATGTGTTTATAATATAAGAAGATATATAGATTGTTTTAAAAATTATATTACAAACAAAAATATTGATACTTAATTTCACACACTGCCAGATAAAAATTTGGAGACAAAATTTAAAAAGGCTAAAATCAATAAAAGCAGAACATGTCTAGTTATAAAATACATTTTCATTGATTGGATCAAAATGAATCTCAGCTATCTACATACATTCTGCAAATTAAAAGAATAAGCACATCATTATTGGCATCAATATCTCAAGAGACCAATATCCATTATCAATAATATGCAAATATTGATCTGGATTATTTAAAAATCCTTTCTGTCATATTGCTGTAAATTAAAAAAGCATACATATAGTATAAAAAACAGATACTGGTAATGTCAAATCTGTTTCTATTCTTTTTCTCCTGATCTTTTTTTCCTTTTAGGATGCAACCTAACACAACTTGCTCTTATTATCTAATATGGATACTAGCCCTTTCCAAAAAGTTAACAACAACAAAAAGTTTTGTTGCCCTGCAATGATTATTTATCAAAGCAATTGAGAAAAAAAAAACACTGGGAAAACCTTACAAGGGTTAGTTTGGGGAACAAGTCTAACAAGCTGTTAGACTGTGACTCTATTCATGCGCAAATGTTACTGATACCGATTGGGACCAAATGGAGATGGTATCCAACAATATTTGCAGAGGTACAAGTTTCCCACACATGGTCTATTAAAGCAAGTAAGAAGAGAGAATTAACAAAAAGAATGCCACTGTGGGTGGTCAGTTCAGACAAAATATTGGTATAATTTATGGTGATAGTTGCAAGGCAGCAGTATCAGGCATCCATTAAGACTGCAGGAAATATAAGGTCTATGAATAACTTTTTAACATTTTATTTAACCAGTTTATTTGATGCACTACTGTATGAGAAATATACAGCCAAAGAGATTTCACATATCTATATTTCTGATAACCCTTAATGAATTTTTGTTGAGTTCATAACTGAAATGAAGAAACTTCATTAATTTGTTTATGGATAAAATATACGATATAGAAGGACAAGATCATTTGTTGTATTTTAGGTTACAAAATAATTTATACTTCTTGTGCTGCAGGTGAGAACTCATTTTGTTATATATATTTTCTTTTTTTTTTTGTAAAAATTTTATTAAGTTTTCAACAACAAACAAACAACTACACAAACAAACATCAAACAATATATCTT
>JAEANM010004748.1:0-20408 GCA_017656035.1 Myanophis thanlyinensis
TGTGTGTGTGTGTGTGTGTGTGTATGTATACGGGTTTCCTAAGAGCCATCTATGAGAAAGGTCAGAGGAGCATATGACAAAAGTTGGATTGTGCAGACACGATATATATCTCAACCCATTTGTATGTGTGTTGTGACAGTTTGTGCATGTGCCAAAGGGGCAGACACAATACTATTTCTGTCATTGGGACAAAAGTACCGGATTATAAAACAAACAGGCAACCAATTCTTTGGTCTTCTTGGCACTGAAAGCTTTTTACTTGGGGCATAAAAACACTGCTGTACTGTATTTTTACACTGCATTTTGGACCCTTGTTTCCATGGAAGTAAATAATCTCCAAAATACAAATACTTTATCAAAAGAGATCAACAACTTTCTTCTATCCTGTCTTACAATTTCTGGTATAATAAAATTTGCCTTCTTCTAAAGTCTAACCATCTTCTCCAAGATGGATCTGGGATATAACATAGGTCAGTGATGGCGAACCTTTTAGAGACCGAGTGCCCAAACTGCAAGTCTCTCTCTGACCAGCTGGCCGGGGGGGGGGGAGGGAGGTGGGACATCACAACACCGGCAGCTCTGCAAGAGGCGGGATATTTTCTTTTGCAAGCTTCTGTTTCACCATTTGCAGGGAAACTTCAGTTTCCCTTCAAATGACAGCAAGAAACACTACACAGAAAGGCAGTGGTGTTGAGGCGACAGCACGTGCGCCCACAGAGCCACGCATGCCACAGGTTTGCCACCACTGATATAGGTTAACATTACTTCCTTATCTCATACTTTTTTTACTGTATCTTTAGCTTTCTTGTTATCTTTTTCAGTAATTATATCAGGTACAATCAAAAGACTAATATTAAAGCTAATGCAAAACAAAATCCTGCTAATTAAATAAACAGGCTTTTGTAGAAGGTGTTAGGTTTTTTTCAAGTGCAGCTTAGCAAGTCACTTTTATACCTTAGATGACATTACACACAGCTGTGCAGACATTACACAATATCTGGCACACTAGCTTCTCTCTGCTGGAATCTGCCAGATTTAAAATTAAGACAAGCTTTTTCTTTTTTCTTTTTAAGAGAGAATAACCCAGCCTCTTCTACAGGGATAAATCAACTCTTTCATTTTATACTAATTAATTTTAATACTTAATGCAATTATAGTGCCTTTTTATTAAGTATATTATGGGACACAAAATCAAAGGCCACCAGATTCACTGTATGGATTTATATTCATGATCAAAGCAAAGGAAGTGTTAAATGTTTTTCCTCTATTAATAAGCACAGTTCTTCAGTTAAGTCATTGTAACTAAAGGTGAGCATATGCTGCCACTACGTGGAAGGTCCAGGTACTGCCCATTATTTTTAACAAATAAATTGAACCTGTCAGAACCTTCACATTAAGTACATGATATGGTGTACATGATTACTTGCAGTATCAGGGCTAATGACACAGGTGCACTATGCTTCTATATATGGAAAAATAAGGATAAGATAATTTTATTAAATTTTTTAAAAGCTCACAACCCTAAAAAAAATCTGTTTCTTCAGCATTTTGTAGATTTATTCTCCACATTAAGATTATTGAATATTTCCTTATTAAATTTAGGATGTCCAAGATATTTTTTAGCATACTTTTAAAGTTTTTATCCCATAAAGATTTCAACATATTGTGCCAATAAGACAATCATTTGCCTTATTGAGACAGCCAAAAAACTGTCCTTTTTAATGTTTAGGTACTGAAAGAAAGAATCTGAAGAAAAAGAAGGCAGATGCTTCAAGCATAACATTTAAAACAGGGATGGAATAATCACACTGATAAAAACTGATTTTGATAATGTAATTCTGGGAGTAAGTTAGAGGTACTTGCTGTTTATAGAGTATAAATTCCAAAACTGCATTTTACACATTCACACACACACAGACTTTTGCCTTTAAACAATCTGAGGAATTTATAATAGAGTTTTTAAAAATCTAATGCAACAAAACAATTCCATACATATACATATAGATAATTAATTATCTGGGCATATAATATTTTAACCTATAGGAAAGAATAGTGCATTCATTTTATATCTTATGCAAGTCTATACAATTGGCCAAAACGTTTCATACAAGCAAGGCATGACTTGTTTTTTTCCTCATATACAAATCTATACAATTCATTATCCTGTACTATTCAGATATGGATTTTACCCCTTGTGAAAACTGCTTTTTTTTTCTTCCAAATTTAGACAAGGTTCCCTTCTGGCAAGAGCAAAGAAACCATCTTAAATTCATATTACAATCAATTATAATTGCTACTGCTCTATAATTAATAATACTGTAATTGCGTCATTACTTACATTATGATTTAGCTTATCATTTTTCTTCTATATAAGTACTGGGTCATTTATGCAACTAATTAGGCTTGTATCATAATCCACAGAAATATTTTCCCATAAATATTAAAGTTCACTGTAGCAATATTGTTGTTCACCAAAGCTCGCTTTTTATGCTCTGCATCATATGTTAAACTGTCCTGTCCTTTCAACAAGGATGCTTTGTTAAGTATTTATTTATTGTGATTTATTGCTCAGTCCTACAGCTTGGATGTGAAGGCCTATGGGAATGGTCATTGATTCAACATCTTAAGTTTGCGTTTCTTATTTACATATGGAAAACAAAAGCAAATTAAAAGTCTCTCTTGAGTATAATATGCATAACAGAGTCTACCATGGCAAGAAGTGAGCAGGATTGGTGTAGAAGGCAGCACATTTGCAAACTGAGTCTCTAATCTATGGGGAAGGGGGGGGAGAAGCTCCCAATGGTGTTATACAGATAATCTTCAATTTACAACAGTTCCTTTAGTGACCGTTCAAAATTACAATGGCGATTTAAAAAACAACTTATGTTCATTTTTCACACTTACAACCGTTGCAGCATCCCAAACAGTCACCTGATCAAAATTCAGACGCTTGACAACTGACTCATATTTATGACAGCTGTCATGTCCCAGAGTCATTTTGTGACCTCTAACGCGCAAAGTCGATGAGGAAGCCAGATTTACTTAACAGCCATGTTACTAACTTAATAATTGCAGAGATTCACTTAAAAACTATGGCAAGGAAGCTCATAAAATGAGGCAAAACTCACTTAACAACTGTCTCGTTTAGCAACATAATTTTTTGGGTTCAATTATGGTTGTGAGTCAATGATTACCTGTAACATAGGTAATGGCATAATAGTGGTAGTGGACAGTGGGACATATGATAAATCATGAACATTTAAATTAATGGCTCCCACTTTTAAAAGAGCATGGAAAAGCTATGTGCTTTTCTTTTTCTTTTTTGCTAGCCACCCGGTTAGTGTGATCAGGCAAGTGGCTTTCTTGCTGTTAACAGCCTAAATCCAAATCATTTCATCAATTTTTTTTAAAAAGTTCAGCTTTATTAGCAGTCCATCTAACGATCAAAAGGATACTTAATCCAAAAGATAAGAACACAAAGAGTAACAATAGAAAAATTGTGAACACCTCATAAAGATTTAGAAATAGAATTTTAAAATCCAAAGGGATCTAAGAAAACATGATGATCTAAGACATAATATAAAATAAATTAGCATGTGAGGCTGTTCAATATTTAATAACTGGGAAGGAATAACAGTTGCCCACTTGATGGCAATATCAACAGCATAAAACTTAACTATCTTTCTAGATATTTCTGCAGACACATGGGCTAATAGGAGACAAATTTTCTCCACAATGGGCCAACCACAACAATTTAACAGTAAGAGGATAATTAAGACACAGTGCCAAGCTGTATAAAATGGGCAGGACAAACAGAACAAACAAACTCAATATTCCCTATTTTAGCAGTACTGGAAGACTATTTCATTAAGTACATTTTACTTCTGCTAACATAAAGTTGCTCTGTGCGATCTCTAACTATGATATATATGTGCAATTGTGGTAGAAAGTAGGTAAAGTATTAAATCTTGCTAACAAAAGTCTTTCCAGTATATCAAACATGTTGGTTAAATAATTATCTGATATAACTGATCAGACTACATAGTTCAATAAGAGAAATCTCTGGTAGCTGGTGGAGATAGAAGACAGCAATAGCAATAGCTCACTTAGACTTACATACTGCTTCACAGTGCTTTTACAGCCCACTTAAGTGGTTTACAGAGTCAGCATATTGCCCCGAAGAATCTAGGTTATCAGATATGCTGATCCTCACTTCAAAGGTAGCTCTTCCAAAGCTTAATAGAGCAAATTACTAGGTTGAAAGCCCATAATATCAAGCAGAAACTTGATTCCTTTTTTTCTCTTGAAAAGTCAAGCAATACAGCATTCATGTAAGCCTCTAGAAACGTGTTTATCAATGTTGGAAATTTTAAGATGTGTGGATTTCAACTCCTAGTATTTCTCAGGTTGAAAGACACTTAATATAGTCAGACTAGTCCTAGCATAAGAAATAGGAGGGTACATTCCAAGACACTCGGAATATAGTTTAAAATGTTTGATTAAGATTCTTCCAAAGAGGAAAGTTTTACAGTCTATACAGTTTTACAGTCAATCTATACCAAAAGAAGTTTTAATTATGGTACATGTTTAAGAACTTAATTAAAAAAATTAATATACAGGAGAAAAGAGTAATTAAAACTTTGATTTTGGAAAGCTATAAATGGAGTAAGAGTACAAGTAAATTTGTAATAAGATTTTGGAATTAATTATAAAGAGTCCTTCAAATGAGAAATGCTATTGTTTTTATTTCCTTTTTTAAAATAAGATAAGACTTTAAAATTGGACACTAGGGGGAACTGAAGAGAACTAAAGATTACAATTAAATGGGATAGCACTCAAACTAGATTTACAAATACAGAATGAAATAAAATATTTTAACATTGGGTATATTGAATGTTATTTTTGAACAATAAACCTAGAAATTAATTTTAATAGAGTCTGCCTTTATAGATACACTTTGTCCAAAATATGTTAGGCAAAAGGAAGTAATTCTACCTATTGGCAAAATCAAGTCTGACTTTATTTAAATGTGTATCTATGTTATTATTCAATTATAAATTAATTAAATTAATTTTACATTATAAAATTATATTTTAATACAAATTATAAAGATTTAATTTAAAAATAACAGGCTACAAGAATGATAAGATAAAGATGTTAGTTTGGACACACAAAAGATGTTTGTTGATTTTTGTTGTTTAAATAGCCTTTTTAATTATTAAGACAAGACAGTGACTGGGATAATTCTCCTATATTGGATTTACTAAAGAATCTAATTAAAGCTGGGAAGAATTTTGTAAGAAGGGATATGAAAAGAAATTAAGTGCTAGGATATTATTTGGACAGGCTAAAGATCAAAATGATCAGAAGTAAAATCAAGTTGGTTTATTTGATCAAGATTGAAACAGATGTTGTGTTGGCACTAGTAATGGACTTTTTCTGACACGAAATGAGGCAGCTTTAAGGATCTGTTTATAGATAAGAGATGGGATGGGGAATAAGAGGTCTTTTGTTTTATTTTAAAAGAATATAATACATTACTAAAATTATTCATACTTGTGATAAAGATGGGATGTCCTTTTATATATATGTATTTCTTTTTCTTTACTATATTTATATGGGTTTTTTGCTTCTCTAATTTTTCTCTTTTTCCCTTTCTTTTCTGTACCTATTTTTTTCATTTTATTTTTTTCCATTTTCACTTGTTTTTACGAATAATATTAAATTACTATTATGCCCAGGTTCGAGACCTGAAGCCATACAACAGGGTAAGTTCCTGTTATTTGCTCCAGCTCCTGCTCACCTAGTAGTTCAAAATAATGCAAATGCAAATAGCTTAATAGGTAACAGTGGGAAGGTAACCTTCAATGGGAAAGTAACAGTGTTCTGTGAGCCTTTGGTTTATAGCCATGCTGGCCACATGACCATGGAAATTATCTACGGACAACACTTGCTCCCCCAGCCAAGAAACAGAAATGAGCACCATGCCCTAGAGTTGAACAAGACTGATAGGCAAACCTTTACCTATTGCTATTAAAAAAAATAGAACTTTTGACAGTTTTTAGCATTTAACATTTAAAATCCAGAACCGCCAAGATCTGAAAAATATATCTGCTCAAATACCTATTGATCCACATCTTCAACTTCATGTGTTTTAATTAATTACATTTAATTAAAGTTATTTGAATCATCCTAAGTTTTGATCATTTCAACTAACAAAAATGTACAAAAGCAGGAGCAATTAAACTCCCTAGTTTAACCTATAAATCCGTGGTAAATATTGTGGAGAAAGGGAAGGGTTTCATTAAAAACAGTTTTGTTCAACACTGTTGCTAACTGAAAAGTGTGATGGTGATTTCCACTGATTTGGGATATTTTCCTATGTAGGTGTGAGAGTTTTTTCCTGCTTTTATGAAGAATATAGAATGAGATTCAAAGTATATCAGCTGTCATAAGGCTTACCTCATTGTGTACAGCAAGGTTCCATCATCCTCAAGGCGCAGCAGCTTGTTGGGAGTGGTCATGTTATGAGCAATGGATTTTTTGCCATTGTGGAAAAAGGTATCTGGGGTCCAGATCTTACTGGCCAGGAGATTGTTAAGAGGGAGACGTTGCATTGGGCCTTTAAATCGTAGCCTTTCATCTTTCCAGCTTTGTCGAAAAAAAACATCAATAGTATACTCCTGGAATAAAAAAAGAGAGAATTGAGTAAGCACTCATAAGGATCTACTTGTCAAATTATCCAAGCAACAATAACAGGGGAAGTCTTAGAATCTGTGCAGTCCAACCTACCATTTCAGTGTCAGAAACTGGACCGAAACTGGTGACATAGATGTCTGTTTTCACCTCTGTTATTCTCTCTATTGGAAAAGAAAAGCATACGGTAAATCAACAGCTGCTGCATTAGTGAGTGAGAGAGCTGTGTTTACCTTTGTTCTTGATAACAGAACTTATGCAGCACTAAGAGTATTCCCTAGGATTCAAATAGGAAAGAACTTTCATCTCCCTGACTTCCATATCAAACCATTCGACAGTAATATGGGTGCAAAATCAAACCTTAGGCCAAAAAGTGGAAATATGCCTGCTACATCTCTAAAAAGCATTACTGATCTTCCCAAAATAATTTAAAACATTTAAAATAAATAGCAAATAAAAACTCCAACATCTCAATCTCATGTAAGAAAACTGTTATTTCAACAATCTCACCCAAAATACCAATAGATTTTAGCAACTTTAATTCTGGCAGGCATATTGGCCAAAAAACTGAAGAACTTGCATACCTTAGTTCTGAGAAATATAATAATCACTTATCACTTCTATATAAAGTATAACACAAAATCTTTGTCAGTGCTACGTATATTGCAGTAGATAAACCCAAGGAGAAAAATTCTGACCACAAGTAGAAATACGTATATAAAATAAGTGCAAGATTGGATCCAAGCAAAAGTTACTTCTAAGAGTCTAAATTATTTTAATTATGCTGCCTGTTGGGATTCAACATACAATATTACATAACAATAGTACTTCAGCTTATATCCTGCTCCATAGTGTGTCTGAGTGGTTACAGAATCAGCCTATTGTCCCCAACAATCTGAGTTCTCATTTTACGGACCTTGGAAGGATGGAAGAATGAGTCAACCTTGAGCTGGTCAGGATCAAACTCCTGGCTGTGGGCAGAGCCTACAATACTGCGTTATACTGGTTAACACTGCACTACCACAACTCCTGGATACACGCAACATTATGGTAAACATACAATAATATGTGTAAACATAAAAGAAAAAATAAAACAAAGGGCAGATTTCCAGGGGAAGACATTAGATACTCACATTTCATAACAAATCACTGGGGATAAGTAATATAGCTTACATCTGTTACAAGACTTAGTTTGGCCTTTAAGGTATGAATGTTAAATATCTGTAACTGTACAAGGTTTGCCACAGCATATAAAGTTTTGCCAAGAACCAATGCTGATTGTCGAACCAGTCAAGTAGACTTATTTTTCAGCACAACTTAAAGTTAACCTCCTTTATTTATTATTCTTTCAGAAAACATCAGCTTGATAATATGAGCTGATTAATAGGGCTTCTGCAGAGAGGGGATCAAAAATAGTCAAGATGGTTGACACAAATAGGTAACCATGGCCACATTCCTTTTGAAGTGCATCATGCATGTAATACAAATAGTTTTCAATAGTACATACGCATTAAAAAAGGGCAGCAGGGATTTAAACTGTGCAATTACCATCTTGTCTTTTTTGGACCACTTCCCACCCCCAAATGCCCCCATTATTTAAGAAAAAGGAGAATGTACTTACTATTCAAATATGACTTAGGAGACTTGACTGATTGATTTTGTACTTTCAAGTCAGTTTTTGATTCCTGGCAAATGCCAAAATGTACGTGCATATTTTACCCCATAATTTTCAAAAAAGGAAAAAAAAAACTTTTGAAACTTTGAAAACATTTATATTATTCTTAATGTTGAGAGATTTATAGTATTTTATCACAATTCTTTTTTTAAAATACCCGATATCATGTTGTCACTATCATACAGTTAATTGATACATCCTTTTCCAATTTTGGAGACTCCTAATGTTAATTAAAATATTTTAATTAATTAATTAGGAGCCAGTCTGTTGCATTGATTAAGGATTCAGGCTAGAAACCAGGAGATGGTGAGTTCTCGTTTTGTCTTAGCCATGAAGCCAGCTGATTAACCTTGGACCAATCACACTCTCGGCCCTAGGGAGAAGCAGGCAATGGAAAACCATTTCCAAAATCTTGCCTAGAAAACTGCAGGGACCTGTTCAGGCAGTCACTGCGAGTCAAATAATGACTGAAAGGCACACATATGCAACAATATAAACAGAGTGATGTGTTCTATTTTTCCCAATATAAAAAGGAAAATACTAATACTAAAAGGAAAATGTCTAATATTTTTATTTCTGGATTAGAAACACACTTAATTCTGAGGAAAACTATAATTTTAAATATACGTTTTCAAAGGAATCTGCTACAAGTCACGACAAAAGCACACATGCCTTGATAGATACAGTAAGTGATATAATTTGGGTGCATCTCATGATGCATGCTTTTTTTTGGTACTAACTTTTTTATGACCAATAACTGGAATTCAACAAATTAGCAGCAGAATAAAGAAAATAAAACAACGTAGTTTGTGGCTGGATTGTCCATGCAAGCAAAATATGCCTGTTTTATAAACAAGATAGCAAAATTTGGTCATGTTCATAGAAACTTCCATTGGTTTTATAATAGAAGCAAACACACAATGAACAGAACTGCATGGATACTTTTAAATATAGTTATAAGGTCAACACTTGCATTGTTATAAACATGCAATGTAATAAGACTGCCGTTTTTGCAGAATTGTCTTGTTCCCTCTGGATTCACAATTGTCCCATTAAGGAGAGAGCCCAGACCTTCTGAAATTAAACATATATATAAAATAGGTGCAAGATTGGATCTAAACAAAAGTTACTTCTAAGAGTTTAAATTATTTTAATTAATAGGGCAATGTGCTGCCTGTTGGGATTCAACATACGTTACATAACGATAGTACTTAAGCTTATATCCTGCTCCATAGTGCTGTCTGAGTGGTTTACAGAATCAGCCTACTGCCCCCAACAATCTGGGTTCTCATTTTACCGATCTTGGAAGGATGGAAGGATGAGTCAACCTTGAGCTGGTCAGGATCTAACTCCTGACTGTGGGCAGAGCCTACAATACTGGATTTTAACCACTGCACTACCACAACTCCTGAATACATGCAACATTATGGTAAACATACAATAATACATGTAAACACACAAGGAAAAATAAAACAAAGGGGCAAATTTCCAGAAGACAATCAATGCAAATCTGTTCAGCTGCTTCAATTCTGATCAAGCCTGCCTCTTTAATATTACCTGAGGAACATCTAGGACCACAGTAGCTACATATGTGTTTGATCAATAATGCTGCTATTATCTGGAGATAATATACCTTTTGTATAAGCTGGTCTTTTAACTACTAGGCATGTACTTCAGGTTGCTTTTCAAACATTAAGATCTTGTTTTTAGAAGAGCTGATCTCAAGTACAACCTCAGGGGGGATATTGGCTAGGCCACTAGCTTTAATTAAACCCAATAGATGGTTTGTTATATAAACACTACACTGTCTACATATAATAATGGTTGTGAAATATCTATTGCCTCATTTTGATTAGTTATTTTGGACAGAACGTGGTTAATATACAAATTAAACAACTGGAGGGAAAATATATCCCCATCTCCCTCCTTTTCAAGTGGAAATCTCTTTAGTACAATGACCTTCCATACAGCTCTTTTATTCTAGAATTCTCATCAAGTTGATGCATTAGCATTAGTAATTGCTACCTATAGATTTATGAGTTTATGCCACCACCTTCTCCTGAAAGTAAGATGAAGTGCAGCCCTAAACATGATGAATAAATGTGATTATATAATGCAAAGTCTGGCTTTAATATTTTTCAGCCAGATGTTGCTGTATGAGGGCATGGTCAAGGATAGACTGTCCAAGCTCTATAACATATTTGCTCATCTGCCAAAAAATGCTTCAGTCTAGACTGACCTAATCAGGCAATTTATTATGTAGCAGAGAACTTAATTATCCTGTTTAAAAGGCTGATCATGGTTTTACAGATGGGCAACTGCTGACCATCGTTTTACAGATAGATGTCACTATAATGCTTTGGTGTTTGCCCACAGTGATAGACATAGGTCAAAAGAAAAGCAAGTACAGGGTTTCACCATTCCAAATTATTACATAAACTTTTATTACTCTTGAAGTAATAAAACTATGCAAGGGTTTATACAAGGGACTATGCCAGGTTTCAGCTCTCTTATAAGGCCTGTTATTTTAGAATCTGTAACTGGAGCCTGGTTAGGAAACTGTTTGAGATTTGTGTCAGATTCGTGAAAGTCTTTTTCTATCTATTTGTACGAGTATGTTCCCCCCTCAAGTCTCTTTCTATAAGTAATACTATAACATGGTCCTCCCACACTGTTGCCAGTAAAATATAAAAGAAACATAAGAGTCAGGATGCACATGATGTCGTTTCTCCAAAACCATGCAACCAACTTTCCAATTTTATCTTACTCTAGTATAAATATGTGGGGGTTGGGAGAGAGATTTTGAAGAAAATCACACATATACAAAACAGAAATAAGGAAATTCACACATCCATACTAGTGAGGTTCTTTTAAAAAAGCAAAACAAAATAAATACCTACACACGAGAATGAATCGGTTTCAGTAAATAAAGGTTATATTTGGGTTGTATTATATTTTCTTCTCTTCTCAAGTGGTAGTCTTCAAACCACAACTACACATGATTTATTTCACACATCATTATTCCTGTTGAGTGTTTGAACTAGTCCCTGCTGTTTTCTTGGCAAGGCTTTTCAAAAGTGCTTGCCACAGCCTTCGCCTTAGAGCTGAGAAAGGATGACTGTCCCATGCCATTCAGCTGGTTTTATGCCCAAGGCAGGACTAGAAGCTCCAGTTTTAACCACTATACCAAAGTGGCTTTTTTGATTTATTCATTAAAGGAGCCATTGATTTATTTACTGAAGTCTAAAATATTTGGTCATTGGTAGAAACTTGTTTACTGGAAATTCAGGGGCATTTAAGTTCCAGAGGACAATCAATTTTATTAGTTAACTTCACAGGATAGATCTTTATGTCTGTTTTTATGAAATGTTGGTATTAATCTTGGGAGGCCATCCTGCATATACAGAGCATGCAAACAAGTAGGTGTGGAGAGAAAAAGTGATCCATCCTTAAAAGATTCTTCCAGTGCCATTTCCACAATGCAGCTTGTTCTCTTACAGCAGGAAAGGTGGAGGGGGGAGTTTGCTGACGACATGCTCAAAGAGATTTATGACCTCTTAATTCCAAAATTTCCAAAATGGGGGCATTTCTTACCAGTTACTGCATCCCCATTCACCTCATATTAAATGCAACTGCAGGTGATTTTCATATAGTCTGGCAGCACAGACCCTACATCTTGCTTTTAAATACAATCGTTTTCCTCTCTATCCCCATGAAACATGGGCTTCTCTCAGTGATTGTTCTCAAGATGATAAGCATGAATTCTGACTGGAAGACATAAAACAATATTTAAGATGAAAAAAAATAAAAGAAAGGAAACTACCCTTTGGAAAGATTGTAATATACTCTCAGCATGTATTTTGACTAATCCCTTCTCTTGCCATGTTGCTCCCTACAATTACAGCCCATGGGGTACTTAGATCTGGCCCATGGGTGTGCCCTGGAAACAGCAAAAGACTGGCCCACGGTGCTTCTACCAGTGAAAACAGGTTCCCAAGCTCAGTTTTTGGCTGCCACAGCTTCCTGCAACCTTCTGCCAATGAAAATGGAGCTCAGGAGGGCTGCATGTTCCATTTTCACTGGCAGAGGGTTGCAGGAAGCTGTGGCAGCCAAAAACGGAGCTCAGGAATCTGTTTTGCTGGCAGAGCGCTCAGGCTACCACAGGCGCCCCTGACAGGAGTGACGTCAAGCTGGCCATACCCACTCTGACCCCCCCAAGGGCAAACACAACCCTGATGTGGCCCTCAATAAAATGGAGTTTGATACCCCCGATCTATATGTTTAAAACATTGGTACTCTCTTTTATTCAAAGGGCACTGAATTGTTATATCTACATTAAAACATAACAAAAACATACCTTGAATGGTAAAATGAACCAACCAAGGGCACAAAGCAAACAAAAGCATTTCTGAAATTGTGTCTCAGGGAGGAAACATTGAACTTATTAGAAGAAAGACAACAGGAAGGTTGCTGTTGTTTAAAATAAATACGTGTCGCAACCAAGGAACCACACCAAAGAAGTGTTTTCTTTATTATTACATACCGCACTTTCAATATGGTGCATTGAGAACCAATTTGGTCTAGTGGTTAAGGTATCTAGCTAGAAAGCACAAAATTCATGAGTTCTATTCCCATCTTAATCATGAAAGCCAGTTGGATGATCTCAGACCAGTCATTCTCTCCCAGCCTAAGTCAAATCACAGTGTTGTTGTTGTGGAGAAATAGGAGGAGAAAGGATATCATTATTGCCTTAAGTTACCTGTGAAATAATAAAGATGATATTAAAAATAAGAATTATTGTATTATTTATCATACCTCCCAGACCTGGACGAAGTCTGTTATCATATCCATCCAATAAGCCATCAAGGATCCGAGTAAATATGGTAATGTTATCATTGGTGTCATGTTTCCCTGAAGCTGTTGGCATCTGTGAAAAGCTGTTAAAAGGGAGAGTATAGGAACAACATAATCAACCTTGCCTTATATTTCAATTTTCATTTAATTATTTAGATTGGTTTATTGCTGGCTATCAACATTTCCTAGTGGGTTACAATAAAGATAGTAAGCATTTAGGACTAGATAATGGAAGACTTTGCAGGGGAGATTACAGAAAAATGTGTAGTTTTATTAAAAACTTAATTGTTATATTGAAGCTTTCTGCCATTATATTCCACCATTGTGCATTTGTTCTTCATTTATATCCTGCAAACAAACTTACACACATCTGCATATATTTTCCCTTATCAGCAGAAATTACTGTGCTGGAAAGAGCCTCAGAAATCATCAATCCCAACAAATTCAGGAAATGTGATGCATGGTTGAGACTCATGAATAACAAGGGAAGTTTGCAACAACTTTTTGAAATAATCTGTATTAACAGTTGATACCTGTAGAAACTCTATTAAAATCCCGGAAGAGCAGGACCTTAGACTTGTCAGTTACACTGTTATATACAGCATCATGTCCCATGCTGAATGGCCATTACCCTAAACAGTCTTGATTATGTGAAATGAATAAATACAAAATGCAGACAATAATTGATTGGCTTCTCCCTGTAGATCAGTTGCTCAATTTGGATCTACCATGGAGGCTGGACAATCATGGAAGCAACAGTGGCAAGGAAAAGTTAATTTCAATTGTTAAACTGTTAAACCCGCTGCATCCCCATCAGAGGAGAAACCTAGCTTTGGTGACTCACACATGGGTAGCCTCCAGTTTGAGTTATTGTATTAGAAATTATGCACTGTGAATAGCCTGAAAGACAGTCTAAAGCTTGCAGCTGGGCCGGAATATCCAGCAGCATAGGTAGTGCGAGTATCTCTAGAGATTTGACAACATCCATTTGACACAACTTCAATGGTTGCTGGTTGCTTTTTGAGGCCAATTAAAAATGTTTCTAATGATGTATAAAGCCTTACACTGTTTAGATAAAGGATCTTGCAGGATTGCCTAATCCCACAGAGTCTGTTTTGCATGATTAGATCTCTGCAGCTCCAATAGTTACATTTGACACCAGAATTAGCTGTGACTACTGCAGCAGCATATTTGTCCAGTAAAAATAAATTTTTTTTACAGTTATTTATGTTTCTTTTTTTATGTTTGGATTCAAGTTATGGAACAAAGTGCCACTGGAGTTGATACAAACCCTTTTCTTATTACCTCACTAGATTTTAGAAAAGGGACTCAAACAGATAAAAGCTTTTATCTAGACTTTAACTGTTTTAACTCTCTTTTGATAACTTATATTTCTATAATGTAAATATAAAGCTATCTTACTGTTGTAATAATGCATTAACTTTGTTTTACATTATGCTTTTGTTTTAATTGCATTTCTGGGACCATCATGGGCCATTAATATGATTTAGCATACAAATACTGTAAATAAATTTAACTACAGTATATATAATGCATAAGTGGGAGGACAGGCATCTCTGTACAATAGAAGCACACATTTTTTTCTATGATTGTTATTGTACTTGTTTTTTTTAAAAGTTGTTGATAATGCCAAACAAATTCTAATTTGATTAGGTAGTTCTACTTAATTTAAATTAACTCAAGTTAATTGGATTATTTCACAGTTATCTAATCAATTATTTCTCACTTTCTAATATATGTAAAAGTACTATTTGGTGGCATCTATTTAAAAAACTTCTGAAAATCTTCTCAAGGTTTAGGGAGCCACATGTAGCTCTGGAGATTCAGATTCTGTACATCTGCTTTAAAATATATTCAACAAACCTTCAAACAAATAATTTGATTATTACAGGTGTCTGCAAAAATCACTTCTCAGGCTGGCAATGGTTCTGCAAATGCAAGTCAAATGCAAGTTTTTCTTTTACAGGAAAATTATTAGAAATAAAATAAGAGGTACTGATACATCAGGACAGATCTAAATTGAAAGACATTCAGCTGCCAGAATTCTACCTACATCCTTCTGAACTCTTCTTCTTTCGGCTGTTTCCGTAAGGGGTTGTCACAGCGAATCATCTGTTTCCACCTAACACTATCTTCGGCATCCTCCACTCTCGCCCCAATCACCTTCATGTCCTCTTTTAGCACATCCATGTATCTCCTCTTTGGCTTTCCTCTTGACCTCTTTGCCTGGCAGCTCCATCTCCAACATCCTTCTACCAATGTAACCACTCTCCCTCCTCTGCACATGTCCAAACCATCTCAATCTGGTGTCTCTGACCTTGTCCCCAAAACAGCTGACCTGAGCTGTCTTTCTCATATGCTCATATTTTAAAGAATCTTGGTTTGGTCAATTTTAACTTTTAGGCAGTTGCTAAAGAGTCTAACAGTTTTGGCCTTAGTTCAAGGTAGAAGCTGGATCTAACAGTCATTAGATTAAAAGAAGGCTGTTTTCTACAAATGTCTAAGCTTCCCAAGGCCACCAAGTAACTCACAAGTAACCACCAATTTCTACAGCATGGGATGAAGCAGACTAGTTTAAATTGTGGACTCTTCATACTGCAACAGGAATTCAAAGCATTGTGTTTTATTTCATTCTTATCTGCATGTGAGAAAACATGGCCAAATGGGATCAACAATTCTTCTGCCAAGTTTAGCCAAGAGCAGTGGTCAAGTAGTCATTTCTGCAACCATTGACCATGTATAAATTTACTTGTTTTCCTTTCTTTGTCTGTTTCCTTTTTATAACCCAATCCCTTCTGGCCCTTTCAAAACTTTGTCTGTTTTATTTATTTATTTATTATCAAGATACTGACTTTTCACAAATCCTAGTACTTCTTTAGGATGAAGAAAACTTGAGTTGGTAGAGATGGAAGCTGCAGGTGTAAGACAGTGATAGTCAGAATTAGCATGCCGTTTCTCAAAGACCTATTTGTATCTGTAAATTTTATATAAGTGGCTTCTGAAATCTTACAAATCTGCATTGAGGAAGGGACGTCTCCTCCATTTCATCTTGATCTCATTTCTCTGCCCTTAATGAGCATATATGAAAACCATGATTTTATGGTGATTTTAACAATTTAAGTGATGAGTACAGGCTAAAAAAAACCGCCTTTTGATCATTTTATCTGTTTGAAATGGTTAAACTTGGACATTTCTTTAGAGGTTAAAAATAGCACACTGCCAAATGCAGACCACGCACAAAGGCAGTGAATGTAATTATGGTTCTGCTAGTAGGGTTGAAGCATGGGAAGGACTAAAACTCTCTGTGCAATGTCACTTCTCTAAAGTCAGGGAAAGGAGGCCCTAAAATATTGTTTTTCAAAATAATAGCGGGGGGGGGAGGAAGGGTACATTTCTTTGAGGCAATATTAAGACTGCTAAAGCTCATGTCTCTTTACTCTACACACACTTTTATGTTCTCTGTTTTTCTGAAAACATAGATTGTTGAATTATCCAAAGATGAAGAATCCTAGTTAGGGAGAAAAGAAAAGAAAAATTGCAGTTCCATTTCTACCTGAACTGCTGACACTTTCTGATGAAATCCTTTATTACTTAAACAGCTTAATGCTTTATAGAGTTGCCTTGTAATTTTAATTCTATTTTTAGCTTCCTATAAAGAAACAATTAGAAAACAAAAAAAAAAAGAATAAAAACAAAACAGGAAGACGAGGTGTTACCTAGAATACTTTAATGATTTCCCATGCTTAATTCAGCTTATTAGTTTTGATCAATTTAATGAAATAACAGTTATGGGGAGACACCTTTGTTTGATCTAGCACATATCCATGCGAATTTTTTAAAAGTTATTTACACCTTAGAAAAAATAACTGAATTCTAAAGCGATATGATTTTCATCCACCAGCTACCATGATTAATTGATGAAAAGGTTTTAAGGGTAAAAGTAACATTGTTCTGATAAAAGAATACCAGTTCATAGGAAAGCATTTGGTATATATGAATGTTAGCCCACCACAACTATTATGTCCCCATAGATGAACTCATCAGCTATTCACTTATTCGCAGACAATCTTACAGAGAGAAAAGTCTTTCAGATATTGAATTTAGTATGGAAACATATCAATTGAACAGAATTAGTGTGAAATGACACACACAGAATGCACACAAGGGGGCATGTACATAATTCACCAGTTAAAATTTCTGCGAAGGCAACTTTTTCAGTATGGCATATGCTTTATATGTTAAGTGAAATGTACACATGCATCGTTGTCAATGAAAGATGAAACAAACTGAATTCAGACAACCATTGAAGGCCTGACTAACCTAATGTTGTTTGATGTTATTAGTCACAGATTCATGTCAGCAGTTAATCCTTACTTCAAAATATAACGAAGTGACAAATCACTATTTAAATCACTGTTCAAATTTTACCTGTGACGTCACCACATTCAGTGTTGTCTCAAGGAGACGCCTAAGCCTTTCATAAACTAACCCACTCAAATAGTTTCACTTTAATGAAAAGTAGATGATCAATATATTCTTCCAGCAACTTGGATATAAAATTGAGAATCCTGCAAAATGTTCCTTAGTCAGAACTTTCCCTGAGCAAAGACCGCACTGCTCGCAAGTAAAGTTTGGATGAAAAACCCAATGATAAGGTTCAAATGTCATAACAAAGATTTCTCATTAATTTTATTTTATTGCTATGCTATACCACTTCCCAAAATTTCACTTGTCTTTGACTCCAGTATAGGAATGGTAAACAGTAAGAATACCAAGGAAGAAATGTATTTCTGTTACCCCCATAGCAAACTCATGACCAAGGGAGGGCAATTAATTTTCCCAAAGGGCCACATGAGAAACTGGGAATGCTGTGGAGGCCCATCATGCCCTATCCCCAATGCTACCACACTCCACTTTTCCCCACCACCATTCCCGCCCCCACCATTGCCTCTACCCCACAATGCCCCACCAATGCTGCTGGCCAAGTTGGAACCACCTGAGAGTCGTAAAATGCCCAGGTCCGCTCATGTATTCCTGTTGCATTATTTTGCTGTAATATTTAGCTACAATAAGAGAAGTAAAATTTGTAAAGTTTTATTGAATGGGTTGATTCAAAACAGCATATAAAAATGTCATATAAAATGTCTTGGAGCTTTTAGATGCAGATTTGTCATTTAAATGTTTGAAACACTACAACGTGTGGTGATTCTCAATTTACAGGTAACTCTCAATTTACAACCGCAGAATTTCCATTGCTAAGTAAGACGATTGTTGTTAACTGAGACATATCCAATTTTAAAGCCTTTTTTTGTGCAGTTGTTAAGTCAATCACATGATTAAGTAAATCTGGTTTTCCCCCTTGACTTTGTTGGAAGCTGACTTTGAATGTCGCAAATCATGATCATGTTGCAAACCTTCATAAATATATGCTGGCTGTCAAGCATTCAAATTTTGATCACATACCCTGGAGGATGCTGTGATGGTCTTAAGTGCAAGGAGCAGTTGTTTGCAAAGTTTTTCAGTGCTGTTGTAACTTTGAATAGTCACTAAATAAATTGTTGTAAGTTGAGGACTACCTGTACTGCTTTCAGAAGCTTCTCCTTATGGATTTCTTTCATAAATACAACTAAAATTAATGAGTTGCTTTAGACTTCAAAATAAATGTTGATTCTGAAGCAAATTCTCTTTATTACAGGTGCTTTTCCAGCAATATGGAAACATAAAATATTGACTATAGGTAAATATATATATATATATATATATAGGGTATCACATTTCTGTAATTGTCTCAGGAACATCTCCTACCAATGAGGTGGCATTGTGAAAATTATTGGAAAAGTTTTGCTTTTAATGACTCGGTTCCTAACATAAATTTGAACTTAAGTAAAATGAACAGCAGAGGTTACCTTTTAAAATATGTGTTTTAGAGATATGTACATAACCCATAGTAGGTAACTGAGCCAGTATAATTGGCCTTGAAAAAAGCTAAGGCAGGGTTGGTCATGGCTGGGCTCAGATCCAGAACTAAAAGCTTACTAGGAAGTGAAAAAACTCATATATTCTGAGAAAAAGGCCATGACAAACTACTTACATGTTGTTGCCAATTACATGAAACGTCTATGAAGTCACCAGGAGTTGACATCACCTAAGATATTGGGGGTTTTTAATAGCCTGATACAGGCTATCATCTTTTAAAGAAAAGAAGTAGTTTCCACAAAGCATTGCTTACCCATATAACTTGATTATTGCTTTTGGTCAAATATGGTTTGCAGGTTTTAAAAATTTGAAAACTTTATAATTTATAATTCAAGGTCATGTAGGATATAATAATTCCTTATGAAAACTCAAAAATCTCCATTCTACTTTGAAATTCACCGTCTAATCAGTATTTCTCATCCCAAAATGCTTTACAGAATTGAAGGGGGGGGGGAGGAAATTATCCAAGATAAACAAATTTGTTTGTTTTCTTTTGTAGAAATGAGAGATGTGTTCTATATTTTATGGGCTTATGGTAAATTATCTCTTTTTCTCTCTTATTCTGACAGCATCCAAAGGCAGCCTAAAGTTGTGTAAAATCAGTTAGGTTTTGTCACTCATTGCTTTGAAGGAAGTTAGATGTTGCCAGAATTGAAGCAAAGGCAAAATAGATACCAATACAGATGTATGCCAATTCAAGAGCACTTCAACCCAGCAATGGGTAAAGGGCTGATTACTGGGATAAAGAAAGAATGGAGTCTTGCTTTTTGAAGCACTTCCTTCCATTTCTTTGTTTTTGTCTCTATCATGAAAATTAAAATTAACACTTCTTCAGATGTTTTGTTCTACTGGAAAGAACTAGAACAGGTAACTGCTATTCCTTTGCAGCAAAAAATATAAAATTGCTAAAACAATAGGAATTCACATATTACTGTAAATTTTTCTATATGTTAATACTATTTCATATCCAATTCATGATTGTTATACTGACTATTTCTCATAAATTAAAAGAAAAGAATCCAAGTACAAAATGACCTGGATATGCATCAGAATTAAATCATAAGAGATCTGTCCAAGAAGAAAGGTGTATTTGTATTACATCACTATTCTCCAATTCCAAATTTTATTGGTCACATACACAATCATACATGGGTACGATATGCAGTGAAATGCTTATGCAACCGCA